>JARQOC010000001.1:625802582-625814904 GCA_033576535.1 Allobates femoralis
TGACACTAATTTTGGGAGTAACGATTCTGTGTCTTGGGTTATTGACTGGTCTGTTGGATGGATGGTTGGGGGAAAGAAAAATTTTTCGTATTTTTGGGTTTCGTTTCCCAAAAAAATTTAATTTTTTGCCCCCCCGGGTGCTACATTTTATCTCACCCCTTTCCCCGGCGGGGGGGACCGTATTCGTCCTGATTTCCCTTTTGTTAGGATAAAATATGTAAGGTATAATGGTTTCTTACAAAACTATAGTCGGTAGCCCCAAGCCCCTTTTGGGGGAGGATTTTGAATGTGAGCCGGGATCAGGGCCCCCTTATTCGCTCTGTGATCTTGTCTAAAGGAACAACAATAACCCCCAATTATAATTTATTTAGGTTAATGAGTGTTATTCTACTTTTTAATTGTAGTTATATAAGTGTCCAGTGGTTGGGATGTCGGGGCAGGGCCACTGTTGTACGTCGCTTATATGTTAAATATGGAATTTCTCCCCTCTTGTATCTGTACAAACCCAATTGTCCAATTTTTGTTCTTGTATTATTTTATGTTACTTGTCCAGTCTGCCCCTTTTAGCATGTAAACGCCATGGAATAAAAGGCGCTATATAAATAAATAATAATAAGAGATTAGTGTTTCGGAGGCTGTTCTTTGTGTTGGCACAGGTATTATGTGCAGCCAGTATATATGTGCAACAATATATGCAGGTGTATATAGACATATAGTATATATTCTGTTCCTAAAGCAGAGTTGTTTGTAGATCTGGTCCTCTGTGGGGTAGATGAACCTCCTAATGTGCTGGGGTAATTTTCAGGATTCCATGTTAAACAAGCATAATGTGGAACCAGTGAATGTGTGCATCAGGATATGCAGGTACAATGTGCATATAGTATATATTCCGTTCCTAATGCTGAGTTATTTGTAGATCTATGTCATCTGTGGGATAGATGTACCTCCTAATGTGTGGGGCAGTGGGGCATGAGCGGGGTCAGTTGGGGGTGAGCAGGGGCAGTGCCGGGTGAGTGGGGACTGGAGCATGGAGCAGGGAAAGGAGCGGGCGGGGGGGGGGGGGAGGGAGGGTGTGTGTGGAATGGAGTAGGTGGCGTGTGCAGCAGGTCTCTGTTGTCTGCCCCCGCCAGCCTGCACCATATTACCATACCCATCACTTGGATGTGCTAATATGGTGGGAGAAAGTGACATAGGCGACATCCAGACGGAAGTGGAGGAGCCAAGTCGCAATTATATATAGAGAGAGCTCCTGATAGTCCTCATACAATACCAAGGTGATTGTTTGAGTAGCGCTGGGTCGATCTATTTATTTGAAATATTGTGACTTTTCAAAAAAAAAAATTCACCCTTTTTCTTTCTGAGCCATGAGCCTCATATTGGGCTCCTTTCACCCCTGCACTTGTAACAATTCCGGCAGGTCCGGAACACTTGCTGCAACATTGTATTCTGCCTGATGTATTTACTGTTGAACTTCCGGACATGGGTTGCACTTGCCGGATCCAGATGAAAACGCAAGTGCCGAACATGTCCGGAACTTCAATACAAATACAGTAGAAAAAATGTAATCTTGCCACAAGTGTGTCAGATCTGGTTTTGGCAAAAATAATGGAAATCTGCCGGATTTTCAAAACTGCATATGTGAAAGCAGCCATAGTCTGACACGACGTATTCTGTACTGTTCTCTGCTGTCATTTCGCCATCATTGCAATGGAGGGCAAATACTGTGGTATGTATGTACAGCTCACTTCTTCCATCTCCCTTCACAATGACCTCTGCAGTGATTTCTGACCATGTCCATAACATACTCCCATAGATGTGATGTCACAGCTCACTTCTCCCCCTCCCTGCACAAAGATTTCTTCACAGATTAGAGCATGCCCATGACATACTCCCAATAGAAGATGTGGTGTCACTGCTCACTTCCCTGTACAGTCTACAGAGCATTGCCACAACATACTCCCATAGATGTGATGTCACAGCTCACTTCTCTCCCTCTCTGCACAATGACCTCTGCACAGACTACTGAGCATGACCACAACATACTCCATAGATGTGTTGTCACAGCTCACTTCTTTCCCCTCCTTGCACAGACTACAGAGCATGCTCACAGCACTTCTCCCATGGAAGATATGTGATGTCACAGCTCACTTCTTCTCCCTCCCTGTATAAAGACCTCTTCATATATTCTATCATGCTCATGACATACTCCAATAGAAGATGTGATGTCACAGCTCACGTCTGCTCCCTCCTGCACAGTGACCTCTGTGACTACACAGCATGCCTACAACATACTCCCACAGGTATGTGATGACACAGCTCACTGCTTCCCCCTCTCTTCACAGAATACAGAGCATGCCCAACACTTCTTCCCATAGAAGATAAGTGATGTCACAGCTCACCCCTTCCCTCTCCCTGCACAGGCCACATCAGTCAGCTGCAGGCTACCGTTTCCTATGGTCCGTAGTTTCCCTAGCCGATATCTGTTAGTGGGGGCTCGATCGGCTCTTCCCATGAAGAACATTGTTTTCTCTGTCGGCTGAATGGCCAAACCCTTTGTGGCAGTTTTTCACAATTTTTTTTGGGGTAATAAAAGTGCATTACTCTTGTGATAGTGTCAACATTCTCAATCTAGTAAGTAAATGTCTGTGTATGTACAGCGACCATTTAAAGAGAGAGAAGCTTTAAATCCGTTTTCTAGCCAGACTTTGAGCGATCAGATCTGGTGTGTAATTTGTGATGTGGAATTAGTGTCTGGTCTGCTGGGAAGTGAAGATCAATGGTGACATCTGTCACCGTACCGGTGTACTGGGGTTACAATGGTGATATATGTGACCACAGATTGGGGATCCCTGCTGACAGAAAGGAGATCTGGGATGTAAAAACATGTAGCATTTGTAGTGTCCTCCCTGAGACACGGACGTGTAGCAGTTTCTTTATCCTCCCTGAGACACGGACATGTAGCAGTTTCTCTGTCCTCCCTGAGACACGGACGTGTAGCAGTTTCTCTATCCTCCCTGAGACACGGACGTGTAGCAGGTTCTTTATCCTCCCTGAGACACGGACGTGTAGCAGTTTCTTTATCCTCCCTGAGACACGGACGTGTAGCAGTTTCTTTATCCTCCCTGAGACACGGACGTGTAGCATTTTCTCTGTCCTCCCTGAGACACGGACGTGTAGCAGTTTCTCTGTCCTCCCTGAGACACGGACGTGTAGCAGTTTCTCTATCCTCCCTGAGACACGGACGTGTAGCAGGTTCTCTATCCTCCCTGAGACACGGACGTGTAGCAGGTTCTTTATCCTCCCTGAGACACGGACGTGTAGCAGTTTCTTTATCCTCCCTGAGACACGGACGTGTAGCAGGTTCTCTATCCTCCCTGAGACACGGACGTGTAGCAGTTTCTCTGTCCTCCCTGAGACACGGACGTGTAGCAGTTTCTCTGTCCTCCCTGAGACACGGACGTGTAGCAGGTTCTTTATCCTCCCTGAGACACGGACGTGTAGCAGGTTCTTTATCCTCCCTGAGACACGGAAGTGTAGCAGTTTCTCTGTCCTCCCTGAGACACGGACGTGTAGCGGTTTCTCTGTCCTCCCTGAGACTCGGACGTGTAGCGGTTTCTCTGTCCTCCCTGAAACACGGACGTGTAGCGGTTTCTCTGTCCTCCCTGAGACACGGACGTGTAGCGGTTTCTCTGTCCTCCCTGAGACACGGACGTGTAGCGGTTTCTCTGTCCTCCCTGAGACACGGACGTGTAGCGGTTTCTCTGTCCTTCCTGAGACACGGACGTGTTGCAGCTTGTCCTCCCTGAGACACGGACGTGTAGCAGGTTCTCTATCCTCCCTGAGACACGGACGTGTAGCAGTTTCTCTGTCCTCCCTGAGACACGGACGTGTAGCAGTTTCTCTGTCCTCCCTGAGACACGGACGTGTAGCAGGTTCTTTATCCTCCCTGAGACACGGACGTGTAGCAGGTTCTTTATCCTCCCTGAGACACGGAAGTGTAGCAGTTTCTCTGTCCTCCCTGAGACACGGACGTGTAGCGGTTTCTCTGTCCTCCCTGAGACTCGGACGTGTAGCGGTTTCTCTGTCCTCCCTGAAACACGGACGTGTAGCGGTTTCTCTGTCCTCCCTGAGACACGGACGTGTAGCGGTTTCTCTGTCCTCCCTGAGACACGGACGTGTAGCGGTTTCTCTGTCCTCCCTGAGACACGGACGTGTAGCGGTTTCTCTGTCCTCCCTGAGACACGGACGTGTAGCGGTTTCTCTGTCCTTCCTGAGACACGGACGTGTTGCAGCTTGTCCTCCCTGAGACACGGACGTGTAGCAGTTTCTCTGTCCTCCCTGAGACACGGACGTGTAGCAGTTTCTCTGTCCTCCCTGAGACACGGACGTGTAGCAGGTTCTTTGTCCTCCCTGAGACACGGACGTGTAGCGGTTTCTCTGTCCTCCCTGAGACACGGACGTGTAGCGGTTTCTCTGTCCTCCCTGAGACACGGACGTGTAGCGGTTTCTCTGTCCTCCCTGAGACACGGACGTGTAGCGGTTTCTCTGTCCTCCCTGAGACACGGACGTGTAGCGGTTTCTCTGTCCTCCCTGAGACACGGACGTGTAGCGGTTTCTCTGTCCTCCCTGAGACACGGACGTGTAGCGGTTTCTCTGTCCTCCCTGAGACACGGACGTGTAGCGGTTTCTCTGTCCTCCCTGAGACACGGACGTGTAGCGGTTTCTCTGTCCTCCCTGAGACACGGACGTGTAGCGGTTTCTCTGTCCTCCCTGAGACACGGACGTGTAGCGGTTTCTCTGTCCTCCCTGAGACACGGACGTGTAGCGGTTTCTCTGTCCTCCCTGAGACACGGACGTGTAGCGGTTTCTCTGTCCTCCCTGAGACACGGACGTGTAGCGGTTTCTCTGTCCTCCCTGAGACACGGACGTGTAGCGGTTTCTCTGTCCTTCCTGAGACACGGACGTGTTGCAGCTTGTCCTCCCTGAGACACGGACGTGTAGCGGTTTCTCTGTCCTTCCTGAGACATGGACGTGTTGCAGCTTGTCCTCCCAGCCTGAGGCCTGTTTCACACATGTGTGAAATCACGGACGTGTGAGACAAGGCTGTTTGTGGGCGGAGCTTGTAACATGTCACAGATCGTGTGACTCGTGTGCTATCCGTGGACACTACACGGACAGCCTGTCAGTGCTTACTCACGTCCTTCCAGCGCCACTGTTCCTCTCACTTCCGGTCCGCTCTTGGGCTCAGTGAAGTGAATATTCATGAGCCTAATGAGCGACACCGAAAGTGAGAGGAACTGTCGGCGCTGGAGGGAGGAGAGTATAAAATTCTTTATTTTGACTCACTTAGCTTTTGTCTGTGGTCCATGCACATGGATGTCACACTGTGAACATCTGTGTGCAGGACTTTTGGAGCAAAAGTGGTCCATGCTTTTGCAAAAAAATGGACATGTCTCCGTGTGGAGCACTTGAACACGCATCTGCTCCATACAGCGACACGGTCCGTGCCAAAAAAAAGGAAGTGTGAAGATGCCCATAGGGGATCATATGTCAGCACGGACCGCATCCATGCCGGAGGCACAGAGGTGTGTGAAACAGGCCGTCGTAGATGTAGATATGTAGCAGCTTGTCCTCCCTCCCTGAGACACAGATGTGTAGCAGTTTGTCCTCCCTAAGGCCTGTTTCACGCATCCGTGAAACCACAGACGTGTGAGACAAGGACGTTTCTGGGCGGGGCATTGATCCATGTGAGACGCCCACTCCAGGGTCGGGGGTACTCGGGAAACGGGCGGCATTTGTTCGTCACTTCTCTGTTCTTTTCACGGGGACAGACTGGGACCGAAACCCGGTCCTGTGACCCTGGCGGTGTCATTTAATAAAAGGTGGAGATAACAGGGGAATAAGGGGTATTGTGACGCCACCTGCGGTGCATGGCCAAGGATGTCCGCCGCTGCTTCAGACCCTCTGGGGATGGTGACGGGCAGCTTGGATGGTTTCGCTCCCCAGGGCAACGGGATGGTGGAGTCAGTTCGTACCTTGGCAGATGTTTATTAAGTCATCAGCACCTCGGTGTGTCATGAAGCCTACATGGCCGGTGGTCGCCACTAAGAAAAGTCTCACACACCACAGCTGGAGTTCTGTTACTTTTACTGAGTTGTTTCAGCTTGCCCGCCGGGTGCTTCCCTTGCCAACCTGCGGTTCTGCGTTGTCTCCAGAACCGGGACAGTGCAGTCGAGCCTCTTTCGGTGTTCCTGTCTTTCTTACTGGGTGTCTCTTTCTCTGGAGGACCCTCAGGGCTATAAGCTCATCTCTCCGCTCCTCTCAGCGCCTCCGCACACAGAGCTCAGGTACCGACAGCCACGGGTGCTCAGTTGTACCACTCCCTGGTACTGCTCCCTAGTTCGGCCGCCTTCTCCAAGTTGTCAGGTGCTCCCCTTAGGAACTCGGGGCCCCTGGTTCAACGGTTCGGGCCTACAGCATCTGCGCCATGTTCAGGTTCCCTGTGTCATCCACCAGCCCCTCTGTCTTGCCAGATACGGGCATATGGGGATCTACGTCTCGTTCCGTACCCCCAAGGGCTCCGTTCTTCCTCCACACTCGTCGGTCTTTCCCTTGCGGGGCGAGCGTCGTCGTGCTCCAGCCCACGGCAGTCAAACACCACTCTGCTCCTTCACTCCCGACCTCTACCCCTCCACTTCTTCCACTCACTAACTCTTTCTTTTTCACTCCCGGCTAGGCCTGGGTCCTCCCTCTGGGGTCACCCACCGTCCCGGGGTCCTAAGTGGTGTGTGTGTGTGAAGTTTCAACTGTGCCATCCCAGCACCTGGAGAGCAGAGGCACTACTCTACGTCTAATGGAGAAGTGCAGTATCTCTGGTGGCGGCCTATCCGGTGGGGCGCCACACGTGTCACGGATCGTGTGACACGTGTGCTATTTGTGGATAGCACACGGACAGCCTGTCACCTCCCTCCAGCGCCGCTGTCCCTCTCACTTCCGGTCCGCTGTTCGGCTCAGTGAATTGAATATTCATGAGCCTAATGAGCGGCACCGGAAGTGAAAGGAGCAGGCAGTGCTGGAGGGAGGCGAGTATAAATTTTTTTATTTTGACACTCTTAGCGTTTGTCCGTGGTCCGTGCACACGAATGTCACAAGGTGACCATCATCCGAGTGCTGGACTTTTTGGAGCAAAAGCGGTCCGTGCTTCCGCAAAACAACGGACATGTCACCGTGTGGAGCACATGGATACGCATCTGTTCCACATGGCAACATGGTCCATGCCGGATAATGGACATGTGAAGGGGGCCGTAAGGGATCATATGTCCCGTATGTGTTGGCACGGATGTGTGAAAGAGACCTAAGACACAGTGCAGCCTCCTGGGCACTGGCCCCTGGGGCAAAGGCATTCCTGCCCCCCGCCCAGCCTGCCACTGGATACAGACGTGTTGCAGTTTTCCTGATCTCCCTGAGTCAGATGTGCGCAGCCGTTTTATCTCTCGCAGTACAATTAGAATAAGCCCTTGACAATCCATCTTGGAAACAATGTAACCATTTGACATAACCTGTGGGTTGGATTAATATTGACCGATTCTGGGCGCGCCGGGCCGCCTTGTTTGCAGCCTCTCGAGCACGGCGTAATGCAGGAAGTTTTAAATCCCACTGCAAACAAGCGCAAGCAATTAGAATAAAACCCGGCGGCACGAGAAGCGATTTTACAAACTTGAGGGATTGAAGCCTCCTGAAATTACCAGACCTCCAGACTCTTTCAAGTGCTCAGCGGCAGCGAGTTTAAGCTCCAATTATTTTTCCAAGAAGATGTGAAATGCAGAAGGCTTGATATCCTGCAAGATACCTGCTCTAATCATCGCGGCCGGTAAATTACATCCACTCTAAATGGCGGCTTTATTATTCACATAACTGCAGGGCGACCGCCGGAGACCTCGTCTCTGCACAGTAGAAAGCCACCACTGTTTATTCTTTTGTATTTGGGACGTGATGGTCACAAGCCGCCGGCTTTTTCATAGTACAATTTTCAGGTTTGGGTGACGATTTGATCAGTCTCATCCCCAATAGTTCGTCTGGTCTCCGGCATTGACCAGAACTATATTTAGGTGCTTGCCCCCTTGTATAGGGCTCAGTCTGTCAGCGTGGAGCGCTCTTGTGGACTCCTGGCTGCCATGTTTGTGTCGATGGCCCATTGATTTCAGCATCTGCCATATAATACTTAATTACCCCTGCAGCAATGCTCTGTAATTACAGCTCACAGGGGGGGTCTCGCTGCATTACTTGGGACACTCTTATAACGGGACTGTCCATTCTGGATAACCCCTTATTAATTTCTGTAGATGCAGATCTGCCAGTGCTATGTAGGGTATCGTGGTGTTACAGGGAGAGGATTGCGCTCCACTTAGCCCCAGAGGAAGAGGTTCGCGCTCTGATTGGCTCTGGAGGGAGAGGTTCACGATCTGATTGGACCCTGAGGGAGAGGTTCACGATTTGATTGGCTCTGGAGGGAGAGGTTCACGATCTGATTGGCTCTGGAGGGAGAGGTTCACGATCTGATTGGCTCTGGAGGGAGAGGTTCACGATCTGATTGGCTCTGGAGGGAGAGGTTCACGATCTGATTGGCTCTGGAGGGAGAGGTTCACGATCTGATTGGCTCTGGAGGGAGAGGTTCACGATCTGATTGGCTCTGGAGGGAGAGGTTCACGATCTGATTGGCTCTGGAGGGAGAGGTTCACGATCTGATTGGCTCTGGAGGGAGAGGTTCACGATCTGATTGGCCCCGGAGGGAGATGGTCATGCTCTAATTTGTCCCCGGACAGAGAGAGTCATGCTCCTATTGGCCTCTGAAGGAGAAGGTCACTCTCCAATTAGGCCCGGAGGGAGAGGTTCACTCTACGATTTGGCCCTGGAGGGAGAGTTTGCGCTCCGATTTGGCCCTGGAGGGAGAATTTGCACACCGATTGGCCCCAGGGAGGGAGAGGTTTGTGCTCTGATTGGCCCCAGGGAAGGAGAGGTTTCCACTCAGATTGGCCTCGGGGAAGAGGATTGCGCTCCAATTGGCCCCGGGGGAGAGAGAGGATTTTGGTCTGATTGGCTCCGGGGGAGGGAGAGGTGTGCACTCCGATTGGCTCCGGGGGAGGGAGAGGTGTGCACTCCGATTGGCCCCAGGGGAGGGAGAGGATTGCGCTCCGATTGGCCCCGGGGGAGGGAGAGGATTGCGCTCCGATTGGCCCCGGGGGAGGGAGAGGATTACGCTCCGATTGGCCCTGGGGGAGGGAGAGGATTACTCTCCGATTGGCCCCGGGGGAGGGAGAGGATTACGCTCCGATTGGCCCCGGGGGAGGGAGAGGTTTGCGCTCCGATTGGCCCCGGGGGAGGGAGAGGATTGCGCTCCGATTGGCCTCGGGGGGAGGGAGTGGATTGCGCTCCGATTGGCCCCGTGGGAGGGTGAGGTGTGCGCTTCGATTGGCCCCGGGGGAGGGAGAGGGTGCGCTCCGATTGGCCTCGGGGGAGGGAGAGGGTGCGCTCCGATTGGCCCCGGAGGGAGAGGTGCTCAGCTTAAGACTAGACTCAAAAAATGGTGCACGTACTTAATTTTGTGTTTCACAACTTTTGATAATTACGCCATTTTCGGTGCTTGGATGAAACCAACGTCCCTTCTGTTCGATGGGCGCACCAGCCCGAATCGTGCCAGGTCCCTCCAGCCACTTCTTTTCTTCACTTTGTTCCAATATGAGTGAATATTGGATATCGCCTCTGCTGTGATCTGCAGAATCGTATCGCCAGATCTGTAGTTCTGCCCTTCACTAAACATTCGTCTTCCAGCCGGCGCCGTCATGTGGGACTTTTAATGGTGACGCTATGGATAGAATCGCTCCCATTGCTCCCAGTTTACACTGGAGCCGGGACGTTACAGACTAATCTTATTTTACGCGGAGTATTGTGCCCGGAGGCGGCGTTTTTACGTTTTACACCTTACTGCATTTTATCGCCGCACCATTTCCTAGTGATGAGTAATTATGTAAATGACTCCTGATGGCAAATATTACCTTCTCCTTTATGAGGGCCGCAAAGTGCGTCGGCTTCTGGAATTAAACGCGGTTCATGTAGAATTGGATGTCTGTTTTAATGCTGCGGTAGAGACGGTGATTATGTCGGATGATTGTGGAGCCTCTCGGCACTCGGAGGCGCCACGTGTTATCGAAAAATGCAATGAGCAACTCACCGAACCACATGGCACAAGGTGCTGAACGTCCGCAAACCCTGCCGCAGCGGCCGCTTGCCCTGCTACACCAGCTGCAGACTCTCCCTACCGCACAGGCTGCTTGACCTGCTGCACAGGCTGCTTGCCCTGCCACACCAGCCGCTGACACTCCCTACAAAACAGGCTTCTTGACCTGCTGCACAGGCTGCTTGCCCTGCTGCACCAGCCGCTGACACTCCCTACCGCACAGGCTGCTTGACCTGTTGCACAGGCTGCTTGCCCTGCTACACCAGCCGCTGATACTCCCTACCGCACAGGCTGCTTGACCTGCTGCACAGGCTGCTTGCCCTGCTACACCAGCCGCTGATACTCCCTACCGCACAGGCTGCTTGACCTGCTGCACAGGCTGCTTGCCCTGCTACACCAGCCGCTGATACTCCCTACCGCACAGGCTGCTTGACCTGTTGCACAGGCTGCTTGCCCTGCTACACCAGCCGCTGATACTCCCTACCGCACAGGCTGCTTGACCTGCTGCACAGGCTGCTTGCCCTGCTACACCAGCCGCTGATACTCCCTACCGCACAGGCTGCTTGACCTGCTGCACAGGCTGCTTGCCCTGCTACACCAGCCGCTGATACTCCCTACCGCACAGGCTGCTTGACCTGCAGCACAGGCTGCTTGCCCTGGCACACCAGCCACTAGCACAGACTGCTGTACCAGCCGCTGGCTCAACATACCACACCAGCCGCTGGCACGTCCTGCCACACCAGCTGCTGGCACGTCCTGCCACACCAGCTGCTGGCACGTCCTGCCACACCAGCCGCTGGTACGCCCTGCTGCACCGGCCACTCCACCTGCCACACCTGCCGCTGGCACGACCTGCCGCTGGCATGCCCTGCCACACCTGCCGCTGGCACGTCCTGCCACAACCAGCCGCTGGCACGTCCTGCCACAACCAGCCGCTGGCACGTCCTGCCACAACCAGCCGCTGGCACGTCCTGCCACAACCAGCCGCTGGCACTTCCTGCCACAACCAGCCGCTGGCACGTCCTGCTGCATCGGCCACTCGACCTGCCACACCTGCCGCTGAGATGCCCTGCCGCAGCGACCGCTTGCCTTTCCACACCAGCCGCTGACTCGACCTGCCGCACCAGCTGCTGGCACGCCCTGCTGCATCGGCCACTCGACCTGCCACACCTGCTGCTGAGACACCCTGCCGCAGCGGCCGCTTGCCTTTCCACACCAGCCGCTGGCTCGACCTGCCGCACCAGCCACCCTCCCTGCCTCACCTGGTTTGTTTAACTTTCCGGTTGCATATTGGAGACGTCTATCAAAGCATTTACTCTCTGTGCATGTAGCCTAAATGTAGCGAACGCTGTGGGTCTTTTTTGTTGTTGTATTTTAGTTTTTTGTTCCATTTTTAGGACCGGCTGTAACAATTTGAGCCTTTTGGTTTTGTCGTCTGTCAAGTTTTCGGAAAATTCAGATTTTTCTTTTTACATTTTTTTGTTTTACCTTGATTGAATCCAGATGAGACCCCACTGGGCTCACGATCCATGGCACCCACCTGGAAAAAACGCTACAAAAATGGCCAAAAGAATAAACCTACTGCACAGCAATGTAAACATGACTTGCTGTGCACATGTTGTGGGAACCTCACACTGATAAATGTTCCCGATTCACAAAGATGGCTGCACGGTGTAAGCAATATTTAACCGCGGCATTTCGAAGAACAAGATCATTTAGTATCCACTTGGGGGACTAGTCAGACAGGCTTCTCCCCGCCCACTGCTTTGAGTGACAGGTCTCTCCTTATATATGCAGGCCTCTACCAGCGAGGAAACCCCGCCCCCAGGACCCGCTTTTCTGACTAGTGTCCCATGTGGCTCAGCACCAGCAGTTTATAAAGCCTGCTCTTCTCTGTAGCCGTGACCAGGGCTGGCGTTGGGGTGGGGGGAACAGACTGGGCAGTCACCCAGGGCCCCCACCCTCTGAGGGGCCCTCAGCAGCCTGCGGCAGAGCCGGGTTCATCAGGATTGTCGTATCTTGGACCGGTCGTATTATCAGAAGATCAAGACTGATTTACAGAAACGAAGCAGATTTGCACCAATGTAA
>JARQOC010000001.1:626445635-626480399 GCA_033576535.1 Allobates femoralis
CCACCAATGTTAGACCCCCCTATAGCCACATGTACAGGACGGACCCCCTATAGGATGGATGGATACTGACCAATGTTAGACCCCCCTATTCCCACATGTACAGCACAGACCTCTCTATAGGATGGTGGATATTGACCACAAATGTGAGACCCCCTCCCTATGGCCACATGTAAAGGATAGAACCCCTATAGGATGGATGGACATTGGCCACCAATATTAGGCCCCCCTATGGCCACATGTACAGGACGGACCCCCTATAGGATGGATGGATATTGGCCACCAATGTGAGACCCCTATAATCCCATCCCCTCATTACGGCCCCTCTAGGCAGCACATACCGGATGAAGGTGATCTTCCCAGTCCTGTCCCACCAGCAGGATCATCGCTTTGTTATCAGAGTCGTCATCTTCCAGGGCCGGAGAATGGATCTGGGGGATCTTGTAATCTTCCTCCAGGGGCTTCTTCACCCATCACTGGATCTGGAGATCTTCCGGATCCTTCTTCCTCCGGTCATCGTTCCCCAGCTGAACATCTCTGGAGGCAGAAGATCCCAAACCAGATCTATTAAGGGAATCCACAAGGAGGAGATTTTTCACAATATATACATATACAGGGAGGTCCAAAAGTATGTGGAATGCCCAGCGCCGCACAGCACATGCTGGGACCCTGGTAACCAGGGTAAACATCGGTTAACTAAGCGCAGCACTAAGCTTAGTTACCCAATGTTTACCCTGGTTACCAGCGTTCTCGCTGGTCGCTGATGAGTCTGCCTGTGTGACAGCTCACTAGCGATCAGATAGCGATATTCCAGCAATCCCGATCGTTGGTTGGATCGCTGGGACATCGCAGCGTGTAACCCGGCCTTAAGACCCACACCATACCTCTATATTAATATTAAACCCCAGACCAGACCTGTATTATAGATATTAACCCCTTCACGACCCATGACGTTGTACAGCGTCATGGGCCGTGTCCCAGTGTTTGATGTGAGCTCCGGCGTGCTGATGTGATCAGCTAAGATGTCAGGCTAACAACACCGATCGGATATGGGATCCGATCGGTGCTGTTAATCCTTTAGATCCCGCCGCCAATCTCTGACAGCGGGATCCAAAGGCACCACGGCGGGGAACGCGCTGTTCGCCACCTGCCCCAGAGATCCTGCGATAGTATCGCGGGATCTCCGGCGCTCACGTGACAGCCCGTGTCCTGGCTAGACCCCGGATGCTGTCACGAAGCACTTCCAGGTTGTCGTTGGAAGGCGCTGCCAACCACAACAGGTCCCCGATTCTGAGAGATACAGATGAGCTGCAGCTAGGACTGTGCAGCAAGGTGCCTCTCTATGGGTAGTGTAAAAATAAGAATTAATAAATAAATAAAGTTTTTAAAAACCTGCAAAAAAAAAAAAAAAACATAAAAAATTAAATCACCCACCTTTTCCCCCAATGACAATAAAAGTATTAAAAAAATAAAAAAATACACATTTGGTATCGCCGAGTTCAGAGTCGCCCGATCTATCAATATGTTAAATCTGTTAATGAGAGCCGTGAACTCCGTAATGGAAAAAAAGGTCCAAACGCCAAAATTACATTTTTTTGGTCGCCGCAACATTGCAATAAAATGCAATAACGGGCGATCAAAACAGGAGATCCACCCAAAAATGGTATCATTAGAAACGTCAGCTCAAGACGCAAAAAATAAGCCGTCACCCAGCCCCAGATCCCGAAAAATGAGGACGCTACGGATCACAGAACATGGAGCAAAAAGTCAGTTTTTTTTTCTTCAAACTTCTGAATTTTGTTTTCAGCAATTAGATACCAGTAAAGGTAACATGTTGGGCGTCTACGAACTCGTAACGATCTGAGGCATCACCCCGTCACGTCAGTGTTACCATATAGTGAACATGGCGACTAAAATACCCAAAAAACAAACGTGTTATTGCACTTTTTTTGCAATTTCCCTGTACACTATATGGTAAAATAAATGATTGCATATGACAGTACAACTCGTCCTGCAAAAACCAAGCCGTCATATGTCTATATTCACCGAAAAATAAAAAACTTATGGAAGCAGGGGAGCAAAAAACGAAAAAGAAAAATTCCAAGGTCATGAAGGGGTTTAAACCCCAGATCAGACCTGTATTATAGATATTAGACCCAGACCAGACCTCTATATCAATATTTGACCCCAGACCAGACCCGTAATATAGATATTAGACTGCACAGCACATATGCCCCCATATTAACATCAAGGCCCTCGCTGTACCACTATATTGATATTAGACCCGCACCAGACCGTTATATTAATCTTACACCCCAGACCAACCCCTGTAATGTCAGACCCAGACCACCCCCTATATTAATATCAGACCCAGACCACCCCCTATATTAATATCAGACCCAGACACCCCTATATTAATATCAGACCCCAGACCACACCCCTATATTAATATCAGACCAGACCAACCCCTATATTAATATCAGACCCCAGACCAACCCCTATATTAATATCAGACCCAGAGCAACCCCTATATTAATATCAGACCCAGACAAACCCCCTATATTAATATCAGACCCCAGATCACCACCCTATATTAATATCAGACCCAGACCACACCCCTATATTAATATCAGACCCCAGACAACACCCCTATATTAATATCAGACCCCAGACCAACCCCTATATTAATATCAGACCCCAGACAACCCACTATATTAATATCAGACCCCAGACCAACCCCTATATTAATATCAGACCCAGACCACCCCTATATTAATATCAGACCCCAGACCACCCCCTATATTAATATCAGACCCCAGACCACCCCCTATATTAATATCAGACCCCAGACCAACCCCCTATATTAATATCAGACCCAGACCCCCCTATATTATATCAGACCCAGACACCACCTATATTAATATCAGACCCCAGACCAACCCCTATATTAATATCAGACCCCAGATCACCCCCCTATATTAATATCAGACCCCAGACCACCCCCCTATATTAATATCAGACCCCAGACCACCCCCTATATTAATATCAGACCCCAGACCACCCCCTATATTAATATCAGACCCCAGACCACCCCCCTATATTAATATCAGACCCCAGACCAACCCCCTACATTAATATCAGACCCAGATCACCCCCTATATTAATATCAGACCCCAGACACCCCCTATATTAATATCAGACCCCAGACCACCCCCTATATTAATATCAGACCCCAGACCACCCCCTATATTAATATCAGACCCCAGACCACCCCCTATATTAATATCAGACCCCAGACAACCCCCTATATTAATATCAGACCCCAGATCACCCCCTATATTAATATCAGACCCCAGACCACCCCCTATATTAATATCAGACCCCAGACCACCCCCTATATTAATATCAGACCCCAGACCAACCCCCTATATTAATATCAGACCCCAGACCACCCCCCTATATTAATATCAATATATGTGTCCCCGTATGTTGTGCTCTCCGCATGTGTCGCACTACTGCTTATGTCGGAGGACAGACATGTGAATAGGCCTATTGCCGGTGAGTCACCCACAGTGCCCCGGACGCTCTGTCTCTACTGGGCCCGTACGTCCTTGGCCGACTCTGTCTCTTCGAGCCCCGGGACGCTCTGTCCTTTCTGGACCCCGGGACCTCTGTCCTCTCTGGGCCCCGGACCGCCTTCCCTATTCTATTCGAGCCCCGGGACGCTCTGTCCTCTCTGGGCCCCGGGAATCGCCCTGCCCCCCTCTTCTTTGGGCCCCGGGACGCTCTGTCCCTCTTGATGGCCCCGGACCGCCTCTTGATCTCTCTCTTGGGCCCCGAACCTTATCGGGCCCGCACCTCTGTCCTCTTGGCCGACCCCCCCCGGGACGCTCTGTCTCTTTGGGCCCGGGACGCTCTGTCCTCTTGGCGGACCCCGGCCCGACGCTCTGTCTTCTTTGGGCCCCGGGACGCCTCTGTACTCTCTTTGGGCCCCGGAGCACACGCTCTGTCCCTCTGGGCCCCGGGACGCTCTGTCCTCTTTGGGCCCCGGGACGCTCTGTCCTCTTGGGCCCGGAGCTCTCGTCTCCTCTTGGGCCCCGGGACGCTCTGTCCTCTCTGGGCCCGGGACGCTCTGTCTCTTTGGGCCCCGGGACGCTTGCTGCTCTGTCCTCTTGGGCCCGGGACGCTCTGTCCTCTTTGGAGCCCCGGGCACGCTCTGTCCTCTTTGGGCCCCGGGACTGCTCTTGAGCTTCTTTGGCCCCGGACGCTCTCTTTGGGCCCCGGGACGCTCTGTCCTCTTTGGGCCCGGCGCTCTGTCCTCTTGGCCCGGCCTCTGTCCTCTTTGGGCCCGGACGCTCTGTCCTCTTTGGGCCCCGGCGCTCTGTCCTTTTGGGCCCGGGAGCTCTGTCCTCTTGGGCCCGGGACGCTCTGTCCTCTTGGGCCCCGGACGCTCTGTTCTGGGCCTCTCTTTTGGGCCCGGGACGCTCTGTCTCTTTGGGCCCCGGACGTCTGTCCTCTTTGGGCCCGGGAGCTCTGTCCTCTTGGGCCCTGGGCCGCTCTGTCCTCTTGGGCCCCGGGACGCTCTGTCCTCTTTGGGCCCCGGGACGCTCTGTCCTCTTTGGGCCCCGGGACGCTCTGTCCTCTTGGGCCCGGGACGCTCTGTCCTCTCTGGGCCCCGGGACGCTCTGTCCTCTTGGGCCCCGGGACGCTCTGTCCTCTTTGGGCCCCGGGACGCTCGTCCTCTTGGGCCCGGGACGCTCTGTCCTCTCTGGGCCCCGGGACGCTCTGTCCTCTTTGGGCCCGGGACGCTCTGTCCTTGGCCCGGGACGCTCTGTCCTCTTGGGCCCGGGACGCTCTGTCCTCTTTGGGCCCCGGGACGCTCTGTCCTCTTTGGGCCCGGGACGCTCTGTCCTCTTTGGGCCCCGGGACGCTCTGTCCTCTTTGGGCCCCGGGACGCTCTGTCCTCTTTGGGCCCGGGTCGCTCTGTCCTCTCTGGGCCCCGGGACGCTCTGTCCTCTTTGGGCCCCGGGACGCTCTGTCCTCTTTGGGCCCCGGGACGCTCTGTCCTCTTCTGGGCCCCGGGACGCTCTGTCCTCTTTGGGCCCCGGGACGCTCTGTCCTCTTTGGGCCCCGGGACGCTCTGTCCTCTTTGGGCCCCGGGACGCTCTGTCCTCTTTGGGCCCCGGGACGCTCTGTCCTCTTGGGCCCGGGACGCTCTGTCCTCTTTGGGCCCCGGGACGCTCTGTCCTCTTTGGGCCCCGGGACGCTCTGTCCTCTTTGGGCCCCGGGACGCTCTGTCCTCTTTGGGCCCCGGGACGCTCTGTCCTCTTTGGGCCCGGGACGCTCTGTCCTCTTGGGCCCCGGGACGCTCTGTCCTCTTTGGGCCCGGGACGCTCTGTCCTCTTTGGGCCCGGGACGCTCTGTCCTCTCTGGGCCCCGGACGCTCTGTCCTCTTTGGGCCCCGGGTGCTCTGTCTCTTTGGGCCCGGGACGCTCTGTCCTCTTTGGGCCCCAGGACGCTCTGTCCTCTTTGGGCCCCGGGTTGCTCTGTCCTCTTTGGGCCCCGGGACGCTCTGTCCTCTTCTCCTCCTAGTAGACATGTCGGGGTGTCCCGGGCTCTGCTATGGACTCTGGAGCTGTGACACACACGTCTTTACTCCTCAGCAGCCATGACCCCCATGTAATATCATTATAATTACATATATAATATAATGATACATTGTGTATAATATAATATATACTAATCTACTTACATAATCGCCTTGTGGCCACTTCCGTCCGGTTGTACCGTTATCCCACAATCCTCCGCGACAGCCGGAAGTGACCGCCATATTGGGAGACACAAGTAATGGCTCCTCCAGGATGGCAATCGCATCGGTTGGCGGCGGCACAGACACCCGACACGGACGCCACCTCCCGCTGCCCGCAGTAACCCGCATACACCCCGCCACCACCTGTGTGTAACCACAGGCTACAGGACCTGCGATGATGTCACAGTCATGTGACCAGTCACGTCATATCACCACAGCTCCGGGGGGAATAGAAAGGAATTCACTGCCGTGACAGAGGGAGGAGGGGCACAAACACAGAGCATGGGGGGGGGGGGGGGGGGCACAAACACAGAGCATGGGGGGGGCACAAACACAGAACATGGGGGGGGCACAAACACAGAGCATGGGGGGGGGGGCACAAACACAGAGCATGGGGGGGCACAAACACAGAGCATGGGGGGGGGGGGCACAAACACAGAGCATGGGGGGGCACAAACACAGAACATGGGGGGGGCACAAACACAGAGCATGGGGGGGGCACAAACACAGAGCATGGGGGGGGGCACAAACACAGAGCATGGGGGGGGCACAAACACAGAACATGGGGGGGGCACAAACACAGAGCATGGGGGGGGGGGCACAAACACAGAGCATGGGGGGGGCACAAACACAGAGCATGGGGGGGGCACAAACACAGAGCATGGGGGGGGGGGCACAAACACAGAGCATGGGGGGGGGGCACAAACACAGAGCATGGGGGGGGCACAAACACAGAGCATGGGGGGGGGCACAAACACAGAGCATGGGGGGGGGGGCACAAACACAGAGCATGGGGGGGGGCACAAACACAGAGCATGGGGGGGGGGCACAAACACAGAGCATGGGGGGGGCACAAACACAGAGCATGGGGGGGGCACAAACACAGAGCATGGGGGGGGCACAAACACAGAGCATGGGGGGGGGGCACAAACACAGAGCATGGGGGGAGGCACAAACACAGAGCATGGGGGGGGGGGCACAAACACAGAGCATGTGGGGGGGGCACAAACACAGAGCATGGGGGGGGGGCACAAACACAGAGCATAGGGGGGGGCACAAACACAGAGCGAGCATGGGGGGGGGGCACAAAACACAGAGCATATGGGGGGGGCACAAACACAGAGCATATGGGGGGGGCACAAACACAGAGCATATGGGGGGGGTCACAAACACAGAGCATGGGGGGGGCACAAACACAGAGCATGGGGGGGGGACAAACACAGAGCATATGGGGGGGCACAAACACAGAGCATGGGGGGGGCACAAACACAGAGCATGGGGGGGGCACAAACACAGAGCATGGGGGGGGGGCACAAACACAGAGCATGGGGGGGGGACAAACACAGCATGGGGGGGCACAAACACAGCATATGGGGGGGGCACAAACAGAGCATGGGGGGGCACAAACACAGAGCATGGGGGGGGCACAAACACAGAGCATGGGGGGGGGCACAAACACAGAGCATGGGGGGGGGGCACAAACAAGAGCATGGGGGGGCACAAACACAGAGCATTGGGGGGGGCACAAACACAGAGCATGGGGGGGGCACAAACACAGAGCATGGGGGGGGCACAAACACAGAGCATGGGGGGGGCACAAAACAAAGAGCATGGGGGGGGGCACGAACAAAGAGCATGGGGGGGCACAAACACAGAGCATGGGGGGGGCACAAACACAGAGCATGGGGGGGGCACAAACACAGAGCATGGGGGGGGGGGGCACAAACACAGAGCATGGGAGGAGGACAAACAGAGCAAATGGGGGGGGGCACAAACACAGAGCATGGGGGGGGGGCACAAACAGCATGGGGGGGGCACAAACACAGAGCATGGGGGGGGCACAAACACAGAGCATGGGGGGGGGCACAAACACAGAGCATGGGGGGGGCACAAACAGAGCATGGGGGGGCACAAACACAGAGCATATGGGGGGGGGCACAAACACAGAGCATGGGGGGGGGGCACAAACACAGAGCATGGGGGGGGCACAAACACAGAGCATGGGGGGGGGGCACAAACACAGAGCATGGGGGGGGCACGAACAAAGAGCATGGGGGGGCACAAACACAGAGCATGGGGGGCACAAACACAGAGCATGGGGGGCACAAACACAGAGCATGGGGGGGCACAAACACAGAGCATGGGGGGGGCACAAACACAGAGCATGGGGGGGGCACAAACACAGAGCATGGGGGGGGCACAAACACAGAGCATGGGGGGGGCACAAACACAGAGCATGGGGGGGCACAAACACAGAGCATGGGGGGGACACAAACACAGAGCATGGGGGGGGGCACAAACACAGAGCATGGGAGGGGCACAAACACAGAGCATGGGGGGGGCACAAACACAGAGCATGGGGGGGGCACAAACACAGAGCATGGGGGGGGCACAAACAGCACGGGGGGGCACAAACAGAGCACGGGGGGGGACACAAACACAGAGCACGGGGGGGGCACAAACAGAGCACGGGGGGGGACACAAACAAAGAGCATGGGGGGCAGAAAAGAGTGCACGTGGGGCAGAGACAGGGGGCAGAAAAGAGCATGAAGTGCAAGAGACACAGGGCACACAAAAAGCACTGGGGCAGAAAAAACAGCATGGGGGCAAAGACAGACCAGAATAGAGCATGGGGGGCAGGGACAGGGGGCAGAAGCAGCAGTAGGGGTAGAAAAAGAGCATGTGGGGCAGAAACAGCAGTGGGGGCAGAAATAAGAGCATGAGTGGCAGAGAAAGGGGGTAGAAAGCGCACTGGGGCAGAAAAGAACATGGGGGCAGAAACCTGACCAGAGCATGGGGAGGGCAGAGACGGGGGAAGAAAAGAGAGCATGTGGGGGCAGAAAATGCAGTGGGGGCAGAAAAAGAACATGGATGGCAGAGACAGGGGGCAGAAAAGAGCATGGGGGGGAAGAGACAGGTAGAAAACAGCATAGAGGGCAGAAAGAGCATGAGGGGCAGAAAAGAGAACATGTGGGGAAAACAGGGGGCATAAACAGCAGTGGGGGCAAAAAATAGCAGTAGGGGCAGAAAAGAGCATGAGGGGCAGAAACGGGGGCAGAAAATAGAGCATGCGGGGCAGACGGGGCTTTAACAGCAGTGGGGGCAGAAAAAAGCATGTGGGGCAGAGACAGGGGGCAGAAAACAGCAGTGGGGGCAGAAAAGAGCATGAGTGGCAGAGACAGGGGGCAGAAAAGAGCATGGGGGGAAGAGACAGGTAGAAAAGAGCATAGAGGGCAGAGACGGGGCAGAAAGAGCATGGGGGGGCAGAAAATAGCAGTGGAGGCAAAACTAGCACTGGGGTAGAAAAGAGTATGAGGGGCAGAAAATAGAGTATGGTGCAGATAGAGCAGTGAGGTCAGAAAGAGCACTGGGGCAAAAAAGAGCATGGGGGGAGACGGGGCAGAAAGAGCACTGGGGGCTGAAAATAGCATGGGGGCAGAGACAAGGTAGAAAGAGCAGCCTGGGGGCGTAAAGGAGAGCATGGGAAGCAGAGACTGGGGGTTAGAATGTGCACTGGGGGCAAAAAAGAGTATGGGGGCAGAGACAGGGGGTAGAAAAAAGCATGGGAGCAGAAACTTGAGCATGGGGAGGGCAGAGACAGGGGAGGAAAAGAGCATATAGGGGCAGAAAAGAGCATGGGGCAGAGTCAGGCCACAGAAACAGCAGTGGGGGAAGAAAAGAGAGCATATAGGGGCAGAAAGAGCACTGGGGCAGAAAAGAGCATGTGGGGCAGAGACGGGGCAGAAACAGCAGTGGGGGCAGAAAAGAGAGCATGGGTGGCAGAGTCAGGGGGCAGAAAAGAGCATGGGGGCAAGAGACAGAAAAGAGCATAGGGGGCAGAAACCTGAGCATGGGGAGGGCAGAGACAGGGGGAGAAAAGAGAGCAAGTGGGGGCAGTAAAGAGCATGGGGGCAGAAAATAGCAGTGGGGGAAGAAAAGAGCATGGGGGGCAGAGACAGGGCACAGAAACAGTAGTAGGGGCAGAAAAAGAGCATGTGGGGCAGAAACAGCAGTGGGGGAAGAAAAAAAGAGCATGTGGGGCAGAGACAGGGGGCAGAAAAAGACAGCATGGGGGCAGAGACAGGGGACAGAAAGAGCATAGGGGGCAGAAAAGAGCAATGGGGGCAGAAAGAGCACTGGGGCAGAAAAGAGCATGTGGGGCAGAGACAGGGGGCAGAAACAGCAGTGGGGGCAGAAAAGAGAGCATGGGTGGCAGAGACAGGGGGCAGAAAAGAGCATGCGGGGGGAAGAGACAGGTTTCTGCCCCTATGTTCTTTTCTACCTAAGCATGGGGAGGGCAGAGACAGGGGCAGAAAAGACAGCATGGGGTCAGAGACAGGGGACAGAAAGAGCATGGCGGGCAGAAAAGAGCATGGGTGGCATAGACGGGGGCAGAATGAGCACTGGGGCAGAAAAGAGCATGTAGGGCAAACAGGGCATAAACAGCAGTGGGGGCAAAAAAATAGTGGGGGCAGAAAAGAGCATGAGGGGCAGAGACGGGACAGAAAGCAGTGGGGGCAGAAGAGAGCATAGGGGGCAGAGACAATGGGTAGAAAGCGCACTGGGGGCAAAAAAGAGCATGGGGGGGAAGAGGCAGGTAGAAAAGAGCATGGAGGGAAGAAACCTGACCAGAGCATGGGGAGGGCAGAGACGGGGGGAGAAAAGAGCATGTGGGGGCAGAAAAAGCAGTGGGGGCAGAAAAGAACATAAAGGGGCAGAGACAGGGGGCAGAAAAAAAAGAGCACTGGGGCAGAAAAGAGCATGGGGCACAGTCAGGCCACAGAAACAGCAGTGGTGGGCAGAAAAGAGAGCATGTGGGCAGACAGGGGGCAGAAAAAAGCATGTGGGGCAGAGACAGGTGGCAGAAACAGCAGTGGGGGCAGAAAATAGCATGTGGGGCAGATACAGGGGGCAGAAAACAGCAGTGAGGGCAGAAAAGAGAGCATGTGTGGCAGAGTCAGGGGGCAGAAAAGAGCATGGGGGGAAGAGACAGGTAGAAAAGAGCATAGGGGGCAGAAACCTGAGCATGACGAGGGCAGAGACAGGGGGAGATAAGAGAGCAAGTGGGGGCAGTAAAGATCATGGGGCAGAAAAGAGCATGGGGGCAGAGACAGGGGGCAGAAACAGCAGTGGGGGCAGAAAAGCGAGCATGTGGGGCAGAGACGGGGCAGAAACAGCAGTGGGGGCAGAAAAGAGAGCATGGGTGGCAGAAACGGGGCAGAAAAGAGCATGGAAGGAAGAGACAGGTAGGAAAGTACATAGGGGCAGAAACCTGAGGATTGGAAGGGCAGAGACAGGGGCAGAAAAGACAGCATGGGGTCAGAGACAGGGGACAGAAAGAGCATGGGGGGCAGAGACAGGGGCAGAAAGAGCACTGGGGCAGAAGAGAGCATGTGGGGCAAACAGTGGGCATAAACAGCAGTGGGGGCAGAAAAGAGCATGTGGGGTAGAGACAGAGGGCAGAAAAGACAGCATGAGGGGGAGAAAATAGAGCATATGGGGCAGAGAGAGCACTGGGGCAAAAAAAAGCATTGGGGGAGAGACGGGGCAGAAAGAGCACTGGGGGCTGAAAATAGCATGGGGGCAGAGACAAGGTAGAAAGAGCACTGGGGGCATATAGGAGAGCATGGGAGGCAGAAACGGGGTAGAAAATGCACTGGGGGCAGAAAAGAGCATGGGGGCAGAGACGGGGTAGAAAAGAGCATGGGGGCAGAAAAGAATATGAGGGGCAAAAAAGAGCATGCGGGGCAGAAACAGCAGTGGGGGCAGAAAAGAGCATGGGGGCAGAAAAGAGAGCATGGGTGGCAGAGACAGGGGGTAGAAAGCGCACTGGGGGCAGAAAAGAGCATGGGGGAAAGAGACAGGTAGAAAAGAGCATAGGGGGCAGAAACCTGACCAGAGTATGGGGAGGGCAGAGACGGGGGGAAAAAAAGAGCATGTGGGGGCAAAGACAGGACAGAAACAGCAGTGGGCGCAGAAAAGAGCATGGGGGGAAGAGACAGGTAGAAAAGAGCATAGAGGGCAGAAAGAGCATGGGGGGGCAGAAAAGAGCATGTGGGGCAGAGACAGGGGGCAGAAACGAGAGCATGTGGGGCAGAAAACAGCAGTGGGGGCAGAAAAAAAAGAGAATGTGGGGCAGAGACAAAGGGCAGAAAAGAGCATGGGGCGCAGAAAAGAGCATGCGGGGCAGAAAAGAGCACTGGGGCAGAAAAGAGAGCATGAGGGGCAGACAGGGGGCATAAACAGCAGTGGGGCAGAAAAGAGCATGTGGGGTAGAGACAGGGGGCAGAAAAGAGAGCATGTGGGGCAGAGACGGGGCAGAAAAGACAGCATGGGGCAGAGACGAGACAGAAAGCTGTGGGGGGGGAGAAAAGAGCATAGGGGGCAGAGACGGGGTAGAAAGAGCTGTGGGGGCAGGAAAGAGCATGGGGGGCAGAAAAGCATGCGGGGCAAAAAAGAGCAATGGGGCAGAAAAGAGAGCATGAGGGGCACACAGGGGACATAAACAGCAGTGGGTCAGAAAAGAGCATGTGGGGCAGAGACAGGGGGCAGAAACGAGCATAGGGGGCAGAGACGGGGTAGAAAAAGCAGTGGGGGTAGAAAATACAGCATGGGGGGCAGAAAAGAGCATTTGGGGCAGAGACAGCAGTGGGGGCAGAAAAGAGCAATGGGGCAGAGGAGGGGGCAGAAAAGAGCATTGGTGGCAGAGACGGGGTGGAAAATGGGGGCTGAAAAGAGCACGGGGGGGGCCCTGTGGGCATAAAATAGAGAAATGAGACGGGGCAGAAAAGAGCATGGGGACAGAGACAGGGAGCAGAAAAGAGCATGGGTGGCAGAGACAGGGAGCAGAAAAGAGCATGGGTGGCAGAGCGGGACGGAAAATGCACTGGGGGGGGGTCAAAAAGAGCACTGGGGTAGAAACAGAGGTGCAGAGAGAGCACTGGGGTAGAAAAAAACATGGGGGGCAGAGACAGGGCAGAAAACAGACCATGGGGGCAGAGACGGGGGCAAAAAGAGCACTGGAGGCAGAAGAGAGAGCATGTCGGGGCAGAGACAGGGGGCAGAAAGAGAGCACGTGGGGTGGCAGAGAGTGCACAGTGGGGCAGAAAGAGCACAGGGGGCAGAGAGTGCATAGTGGGGCAAAAAGAGAGCAGAGAGGGGGCAGAAAAATAGCACAGTAGGGCCCAGAGAGCGCACAGTGGGGCAAAAAGAGAGAGCAGAGAGGGGACAGAAAGAGCGCACAGTGGGCCAAAAAGAGAGGGCAGGACAGAAAGAGCACAAGGGGGCAGAGAGAGGGGTGGGGGCAGTAACAGCACACGGGGAGCAGAGCGTTTAGAGAGTGAGTGCACACAGAGGGAAAGAGCCCGCACAGATGGAGAGAGAGTGCACGGAGAGAGCGCATGGAGGGACAGAGGGCGCATGGAGGGAGAGTGGGCACACAGCAGGGTGACAGGTCATAGGAAACAGCACATGAGAAAAGGCAGCACAGTGGGAGAGAGACAGCACACAGGGGGAGAAGACAGCACGGGGGGAGAGAGACTACATACAAGGAGGAGAGCATATGGGGAGATAGTACAAAGAATAGAGCAGATGAGGGGAGAAAGCAGCTCATGGGGGAACATCGCTCAAAGGAGAGCGCACAAGAGAAAAGAAGACAGCACAGGGGGAGAGAGACAGCACACAGGGGGAGAGAGACAGCCCAGGGGAAATACCGCATGGGGGAAGAAAAGAGCAAGCAGCGTTTCCCAGCGCACTCTGGATAAGTGCACACTATGCAGGCTGCTGTATGAACTGGTTACCACGATACACATCGGGTAACCAGGGACAGCGTCTGCATACACGCACCTGCGCTTCTCTGCAAAAATCTAAGTATTTAGCTCAAGAAGCGCTAAATACTGAAGCGCAGGTGTGTGGACAAGCCCTTTCTGTCTTTCTGTAATGTCATTTCTGTCCATTAGAGGGCAGTATAGTGTCAGGATATGTAATGGAAACTCATTTGTATATATATATTTGTATAGAAATATATTTTGTAGAAAATAATATATGATTATATAATATAATTACACATATATAATATATTGTGTAAAATATAATAGTACTAATAATAATAATATTTTTATATTTTATAATTTATTTTCTGTCTTTCTGTAGTGTCATTTCTGTCCACTAGAGGGCAGTATAGTGTCATTAAATGTAATGGAAATACATTTGTATATACCGTATATATTTGTATAGAAATATATTTTGTGCAAAATAATAATATATGATTATATAATATAATTACACATATATAATATAATAATATATTGTATAAAATATATTAGTACTAATTATAATAGTATTTTTATATTTTATAATTTAATTTTCTGTCTTTCTGTAGAGTCATTTCTGTCCACTAGAGGGCAGTATAGTGTCATTAAATGTAATGGAAATACATCTACTATATCAGGGGCTGATTAATACAAAACCCATATATGACTCTCAAATAGTAAACCTTAGTTGACAAATGTCAACCCTCTAAGGTCGTTTAGCATACTCAAATAACATTTTATAGCAGGAGAAAATTGAGTATATTATGTAAATCAATTTATTATAATACATATAAACGACAAGTACATGTGATTTACAGAAGAAAAGGGAACAATTCCCTTGTTACAGTTTGTAAAACCAGAGATGTAGTACAGAATTGTCATATAAAACTTGCGTACATTATCCATATAATGGGAGACACAAGTGCATATACAGAAGTGCAGGTTTGCTGTAAACTCCAAATACAGAAGCCTGTGTTCATTTAACCCAGAGACTATAATGGGAAAGTTGGGGGATTATATAAATTTATAACCATCTCCCCAGCTGCCATGGGTATGGATCATAGTGTAACTTAGATGGATTACAGGCTATGCATCATAATAAGGCCTAGAACAACCTCCCATTACATATAGATAGCAGAAGTACAACATCCCATAATTATAAGTAAACTGAGGGAAGTCCCAGAAGAAACAGAATAAGATCCTTACATATGGCCCCTACACGTGTTTCACACACAAGCTTCCTCGTGGGGGGGGGCGAGGGTATTAGGGTGCAGGCAGGCAGAATCACTCTGTTCCCCTTCAGATCCAAGTGTTTTTATGTGAACGCCACCCGCACTTCCGGGTTGTGACGTCACTGCTGCGCCTGCGCACTGCGTCTCTCACCGCCGGCCAATCCTGTCGCGGCACTACTGCGCATGCTCCCGGCCCGGGACGCGTCACCAAGATGACCGGGCATGCGCAGCACGCGCTAGCCGACAGATGGCACCGCAGGAGGAGCAGGAGAGGGCGCACACTATAAAGCACCAATAAAAGAAAGGGACACACTAATATTTTGTCCTTTTACACCCACAATAGAGTCTTCAGGTCAGTGATCCATAGTATTGGCTCCAGAGTAACAATCATTGTGGGCATATCCGGACCCAACAATAGGTCCCTTCAATCAACTGGTTCTCCGACACCCCAGTGGCTTGACGTGATCCGGTGGTGGGCAGAGGCACTAGTGCAAGAATCCAAAAAGAAACTAAAAAGAAAAAAAATCTGATTAAAAAAGCCATATAGGGACAAATGGAACTTATCAGTCACTTACAGAAATGGTGCAAAACCCCTCATTTAGACCCCGTGGGGCCAGTGTGTCCAGGACCACAATCCATTTTGCCTCCGTTTGGGTACTATCTTCCTGAGGTCCCCTCCCCTGGACCCACCATGGACCACATCTATACCCCTGACTCTCAGTGACACCGGGTTGCATCCGTGATATTTCTTAAAATGTTTGGGTATGGTTTTAAGTTCCCCATCGTCCTCAACCTCCTCAGCAGCAATAACATCTCGAACATGCTCCCCTCACCTCACCCTCAGCTCTCTCCATGTAAGACCCACATAGATCTTGGAACAAGCACAGACCGCAAAGGACACCACGTAGTTGGTACCACATGCGATTCTGTGCCCGATCACAAAACTGCGGGTCCCATCCGAAGAGTGGAAGTGGGAAGCACGCTCGACATTCCTGCACAAGGGATAGCAACCCGGTGTCGGTCCCCCAGAGCCAAAAGGTGAGATAATATGCGGCACATAGTGGCTATCCACTAGGATGTCCCTCAGGTTCCTTGCCCGTCTAGGTGTCATCAAGGGTCTGTCCGTGACACACTCCGGCAACACGGGATCTGGAGTACGGACCAGTGTTTTGTTAGAATGGAGCGCATCGTGCCCCATTCATGGTTGTATGTGCCCACAAATCTAGTTCATCTCCATTTTCTTCTTCTGAGTTTGCCCCCAAGAGATGATTCCTAGAGGTATCCTTTGCCCTCTGGTAGCCAGACTTAATCATCCTGTTTGAATATCCTCTCTCACGGAACCGTTCCCGCAGGTCCACGGCCTGACGTTCAAATCCCTCATTCGTGGAGCAAATTCGCTTCACTCTTAGAAACTGGCCAGTGGGAATGGCCCGAGGTCGCGTGCAAGAGCGCGTTCACGGAGGTCGACTTCCTATGGACATCCGTCTGAAGGCAACCAGCAGGGTCCACCTGGTTCTGCTTTAAGTCATGGATAAAATCATCCAGCTGCTCCACCGTGCCCCTCCACAAAAATAGGAAGTCGTCTATATACCTCATTCAGCGCTGCACCTGGGCGTAGCCCCGCACACCCGCGTCACCAAAAATCTCCCTTTCCCAATATCCAAGGAAGAGATTGGCGTACGTGGGTGCGCAGGCCGCGCCCATCGCAGTGCCTCGTTCCTGCAGGTAGCCGACGTCCTTAAAAATAAAAAAAAAATTGTGGGTTAGGGCAAAGCGGAGCAGCTCCAGAACCAGTGCACTCACCTCCTTTTCCACGCCACCAGACTCCAAGAAGAAGCGAACCGCATCCAAGCCATGTTTGATGGCTTACACACGTATAGAGGGACTCTACGTCGGCCGTGACCAGCAGGTTATCCGGTTCCACAAAGACGCCATCAACCCAATTCAGGACGCCCGTCGTGTCCTTAAGGTATGAGGGTAACATCTCCACAAGTGGCTTTAAATGGTAATCAATGAACTTGCAAATTGGTTCATTGAGCCCTCCAATACCGGAAACGATCGGGCGTCCCGGAGGGTCAAGGGCGTCTTTGTGGACTTTAGGTAACAGGTAGAAAGTTGGCACCCGAGGGCAAGGCACCACAAGGCCATCTCGCATTAGTTTGGTGATGGTCCCATTCACCACAGCCTTATCAAGGTTCTGTCCCTAAGCTGTCTGAATGCCTCTTTTTTATATTTTAATGATGGCCAGATCACAATGTTCCCCCCCTTATCCGCCAGTTTTATAACTACATCCCTAAGTTCTTTTAACCCCTCCAGGGCGTCCCGCTGTCTCGATGTCAGGTTATCATACCTCCGTCGGCATGAGACTGCCCTGAGGTCCTCCGTCACCAGACGTGTAAACACGTCCACTGCCGGACAGACGGACAAGGGGGGGGGGGAACTTTTTCGACCTGGGTAAGAGGTCTTTAGGGAACATACCTTGCTACTTGATGTTTCAGCAGAGAGTTCTTCAAGGGTAGAAAGGGCTTCAATTTCGGTTGAGGTCAAGGGGCCCAAACGGTTTTTCTTAGACTGCAGCTTGTTCAAGACCAGACGGCGGGCAAACAGATTTACGTCCTTTACTGCAGGGAAGAAATTAAACTGGTTAGTTGGTGCAAAAGGGGCTGACTGGCAGATGTAGCCCTGGGGGGCTGAGCGCAGGTGAGGACCGGGGAGGTCGGGGGGGGATGTGCTGCCACGGCTTAATCCTTGCCTCTGCCGCCGCTCCGCTGCCTCCATCCTGCTGCGTCACGGCCCCAGCTCCCGCCGTCAATGCGGAATGCAGTAAGTGTGCGGCCGCTTTCACTGTGGGGGTGGCCCTAAAAGGTGGACTATGCCACCGGCCTGGGGGGCAAGTGCCTCCCTGCCATCTGGACCAGTCCGCCCCTGTACTATATAATCGTCTAAGGTTCTCTGTCTGTCACGGAAATCGCGCGCCACCACTCATTGGCCACCGCTAGCCGTGGCGACCAATGAGCACAGCATATGCAAAACAGCCATGCGCCGTGGCCGCGATCCAATCCGCGATGCGGGATTTCGCCCTCAGAGACACGCCCTCAGCCTCCTCCTGCCCTCAGCCTCCTCCTAGAGCGGGTGCTCCCACCTCTGGCCCCCTGTTTCCCGCCGCTGCTACCCGGTGCCATTCACACCCCCTCCCCGCCGCTCCATTCCCCCCCCCACTTCCTCCTCCACGCCGGCCCGCTCTCACCTCTCCTCTCTCTCACACTCACTCTCTCTCCGGGTGATGGAGCGGCGGTGGCTCTGACCGTGAACTCTGTGTCTCTGCTGTTGTCGGTCACCGCCTTCTGTATCAGTCACTGGTGTCAGGGGATCCCCAAGGTGCCGAAGCCTTTCTGTCTGGGCCCCTGGGAGAGCTGCATCCACTACAACAGCAGCTCGGGGGCCGCGCTGTACAGCTGGGAGACCGGGGACGACCAGTTCATGAGAGAGGCGCTTCCATGCCGGGATCAGGAGCTCCTGCGAGGAGAACGTCAGCGAGGACGGTACAGCACACATCGTCGGGGTGTGTAAGTGTGGGTGTGTGTGCTGGTGTGTGTGTGTCCACTGAGCCGCCGTATACTGTGCTGTCCACTGAGCCGCCGTATACTGTGCTGTCCACTGAGCCGCCGTATACTGTGCTGTCCACTGAGCCACCGTATACAGTGCTAACCACTGAGCCACCATATACAGTGCTAACCACTGAGCCACCGTATACAGTGCTAACCACTGAGCCACCATATACAGTGCTAACCACTGAGCCACCATACAGTGCTAACCACTGAGCCGCCGTATACTGTGCTAACCACTGAGCCACCATATACAGTGCTAACCACTGAGCCACCATATACAGTGCTAACCACTGAGCCACCATATACAGTGCTAACCACTGAGCCACCATACAGTGCTAACCACTGAGCCGCCGTATACTGTGCTGTCCACTGAGCCGCCGTATACTGTGCTGTCCACTGAGCCGCCGTATACTGTGCTGTCCACTGAACCGCCGTATACTCTGCTGTCCCCTCACCCGCCGTATACTGTGCTGTCCACTGATCCACCGTATACTGTGCTGTCCACTGAACCGCCGTATACTCTGCTGTCCCCTCACCCGCCGTATACTCTGCTGTCCACTGAGCCGCCGTATACTGTGCTGTCCACTGAGCCGCCGTATACTCTGCTGTCCCCTCACCCGCCGTATACTCTGCTGTCCTCTCACCCGCGCGTATACTCTGCTGTCCCCTCACCCGCCGTATACTCTGCTGTCCCCTCACCCGCCGTATATCCTGCTGTCCCCTCACCCGCCGTATACTCTGCTGTCCCCTCACCCGCCGTATATCCTGCTGTCCCCTCACCCGCCGTATACCCTGCTGTCCCCTCACCCGCCGTATACTCTGCTGTCCCCTCACTCGCCGTATACTCTGCTGTCCCTCACCCGCCGTATATCCTGCTGTCCCCTCACCCGCCGTATACCCTGCTGTCCCCTCACCCGCCGTATACCCTGCTGTCCCCTCACCCGCCGTATACCCTGCTGTCCTCTGAGCCCCTGTATACTCTGCTAACCATTGAGCCCCTTATTCTATATGGAGGACTGGGGGGGTGCATTATTCTATATGTAAGACTATGGTGTGCATTATACTATATGGAGATCTGTGGGGGTGCATTATTCTATATGGAGGACTGTGGGGGTGCATTATTCTATATGGAGGTCTGTGGGGGTGCAATATGCTATTTGGAGGACTAAGGGTTGCATTATTCTATATGGAGGACTGTGGGGGTGCATTATTCTATATGGAGGACTGTGGGGGTGCATTATTCTATATGGATGACTGTTGCATGCATTATACTATATATGGAAGACTGTGGTGTACATTATTTTATATGGAGAACTTTGGTGTGCATTATACTATATGGAGAATTGTGGGGGTGCATTCTATATGGAGGACTGTGAGGTGCATTATTCTATATGGAGGTCTGTGGGGGTGCAATATGCTATTTGGAGGACTATGGGTTGCAATATTCTATATGGAGGACTGTGGCGTGCATTATTCTATATGGAGGACTATGGGGGTGCATTATTCTATATGGAGGACTATGGGTTGCATTATACTATATGGAGGACTGTGGCGTGCATTATTCTATATGGAGGACTGTGGGGGTGCATTATTCTATATGGAGGACTGTGTGGGTGCATTATTCTATATGGAGGACTATGGGGGTGCATTATTGTATATGGAGGTCTGTGGGGGTGCAATATGCTATTTGGAGGACTATGGGTTGCAGTATACTATATGGAGGACTGTGGCGTGCATTATACTATATGGAGGACTGTGGCGTGCATTATTCTATATGGAGGACTGTGGGTGCATTATTCTATATGGAGGACTGTGGGTGCATTATTCTATATGGAGGACTATGGGGGTGCATTATTCTATATGGAGGACTATGGGGGTGCATTATATTATATATAGCCAATTATACTACATGGAAGCCATTATAATATATGGAGGGCTCTGTGGGAGGCATCATAATACTTGGAGGGCTACAAGGGAGCCTTTATACTTTATGAAGGGCTATTTGAGGGCTGTGTTGGGGGCCATTATACTGTACATAGGTCCATTATACTATATGGAGGGCTGGGCGGGAGCCATAGTTGGGGATCATACTGTACTGGGGTAGATGAAGGAGGTACAGTGAGTGTGGAGGAATGCACTGTGGGGGATTATACAGTGTTTGTGGGGCACTTTTGTTGGCATCACACTTTATAGGGGCAACGGAAGGGGAATCTAGGGGCTTCAGTAGGAGGAAAATTACTCTGTAAATGCTGAAATGTTGTGAGAGATGCACCTATGTGACCCAGCCAAATATTCTTTTTTTTGGGGGGGTGCCCAATTAGAACTTCTGCTCTGGGGCCCCATGATTTCTATGATGCAGGATGCATTGTCCCTCTGCTGCAGGACTGATTGGCCATAATTACACCCCCGGTCCAGTGCCGCCCTCGGTACATACAGGCATCCAGCCATGTTTCTCCTGATCAGCGGTTGGTCGGTGGAGCTCTTCCCCCTTCCCGCTCCCATATCCTTTGCTCAACCCAATAGTAAGCACCCTGTTATTAATCCCAGACAGTGTGCGGCGCTTGTGATTGGCTAAGCAATTCGGGGGTGAGCGTGGTCTATCGGAGGAGAAGCGCCATTTTACCAGCTTAGTGCAGTGGTGGCTTGTTGATGGTCAGACTGCAGGTCGTTACCTGTGGTGTGTGGACGGTGCAGCATGGTGACATGTCTGACTAGTCAGTGCCAGGCAGCGGTCCAGAGTTATGTAGGTGTGAGCCAGAGGATGGCAATCAGTGCTGCCTCCTGAGCTATAAGGATACAGGACTGTGTCTGTCTACAGGACCAGAGCTCTGCCAGTCCTCATTATGTGTCTGTCTACAGGACCACCGCTCTGCCACATCATTATGTGTCTGTCTACAGGACCACCGCTCTGCCACCATCATTATGTGTCTGTCTACAGGATGACCGCTCTGCTAGTCCTCATTATGTATCTACTGTTAGGGCCAGAAATATTTGGACAGTGACACAATTTTCGCGAGTTGGGCTCTGCATGCCACCACATTGGATTTGAAATGAAACCTCTACAACAGAATTCAAGTGCAGATTGTAACGTTTAATTTGAAGGGCTGAACAAAAATATCTGATAGAAAATGTAGGAATTGTACACATTTCTTTACAAACACTCCACATTTTAGGAGGTCAAAAGTAATTGGACAAATAAACAACCCAAACAAAATATTTTTATTTTCAATATTTTGTTGCGAATCCTTTGGAGGCAATCACTGCCTTAAGTCTGGAACCCATGGACATCACCAAACGCTGGGTTTCCTCCTTCTTAATGCTTTGCCAGGCCTTTACAGCCGCAGCCTTCAGGTCTTGCTTGTTTGTGGGTCTTTCCGTCTTAAGTCTGGATTTGAGCAGGTGAAATGCATGCTCAATTGGGTTAAGATCTGGTGATTGACTTGGCCATTGCAGAATGTTCCACTTTTTTGCACTCATGAACTCCTGGGTGGGTACTGTTACACGTCACAATATTGCATGCAGTTTCACTGGCAATTTGCTGGTTGCAGTGAAATCATGGACACGTTGTTACATTTGTACACAGCCACAAAATGGAGCAATGTGTCCATGATTTCATTGCAACCAGAGATTGCCAGTGAAATTGCATGCAGTGTTGCAACATGTAACGGTACCCTGACACTCATAGCACAATATAGCACATTAGAGCAATGGGTCACGCATTACCTTTAGCTCCTTGCCTCCTCCTGCTCACCACAGGTCCAGTCTGAGGTTATCCCGCCTGCAGGGCAGCTTAAATCCCTAATCCTGATTGCCGAGCATTTTCACCTGCTCAGCAATCATCATCAGCCTATGAAGCCTCATGTCTTGGGGTTTGTATTACCCCTTCCTCCACCTGTTATTGGTGGATCGTTCTGTCTGTCAAATCCCATCCATTAGGTCAATGTTATGGGCCCGGTCACGTGTTGCCGCGCCATAAAAGTGCGCCGCAACATGTGATTTTTTTTGTTGTGGTTACGATCCACCGCAACCAGAATGCCCCATCCAGCTTATCGCGTCATGGCGCAGTGTCATGTGACTCGGGCGTCATCAGAAGGGAGCGTTCCCACCCATGTGACGCGGGCGTCATCGGAAGGAGGCGTTCCTAGTCCACAATGTAAACAAAGCACGCTGCCTATCTGTATCACAGCATTAATGCCTATACTCAGAATATTACTATATCTATTTATTAAAGCAAAGTGAATTGCTTCAGGATTTGTGGGGTTCTACCTGTGTGGTGTTAATTTGAACATCTAATTTTAATCTAATTTTTGGGGGATCTATGGACCCTCTTGGTCCAGTGATAGACACCTTAAAAAGATGTGTTTTTAAGGAGCGTCTGAAGCTAAGCAAATTGTGGATAGTCCTGATTTCTTGGGGTAGAGCATTCCAGAGAATTGGTGCAGCTCGGGAGAAGTCTTGGAGCCGGGAGTGGGAGGTTCAGATTGGTGCAGATGTTAGTCGAAGGTCATTTGTAGGACGTAGAGAACGGGTGGGGTGATAGACAGAGATGAGGGAGGAGATGTAGGGGGGAGCTGCATTGTGAAGAGCTTTGTGGGTGAGAACAAGCAGTTTGAATTGGATCCTATAGTGTATAGGCAGCCAGTGCAATGACTGGCACAGAGCGGATCCTATAGTGTATAGGCAGCCAGTGCAATGACTGGCATAGAGCGGATCCTATAGTGTATAGGCAGCCAGTGCAATGACTGGCACAGAGCGGATCCTATAGGGCATAGGCAGCCAGTGCAATGACTGGCACAGATCGGAGGCATCTGAGTAACGATTAGCCAGATGGGTGATCCTGGCTGCTGCATTAAGGATGGACTGGAGAGGAGTCTAGTGCGGGGGAGGCCGATTAGTAGAGAATTGCAGTAGTCAAGGTGGGAGTGGATAAGGGCCATGGTGAGGGTTTTTGTTGCTTCCATGGTGAGAAAGAGGCGGACTCTAGAGAAGTTTTTCAGGTGTAAGTGACAAGAGCTTTCGAGAGATTGTATATAGGAGGTGAAGGAGAGATTGGTGTCAAACATAACACCCAGACAGCGAGCTTGCTGACTAGGCGTTATCATGGTGCCGCACACTGAGAGAGAGATGTCTGATTTAGGGAGGTTAGTGGATGGGGGGAGCAGAAGAAGTTCAGTTTTGGAAAGTTTGAGTTTCGGGTAGAGAGCGGACATGATATTGGAAACTGCAGCTAGACAGTCATTGGTGTTCTTTAATACCGCAGGGGTAAGGTCAGGGGCTGAAGTGTATAGTTGAGTGTCATCAGCATAAAGATGGTACTGAAAGCCAAATCTGCTGATGGTCTGTCCAATCAGGGCTGTGTAGAGAGAGAAGAGGAGAGGGCCAAGGACTGAACCCTGAGGGACCCCAATAGTGAGAGGAAGAGGGGAGGGCCAAGGACTGAACCCTGAGGGACCCCAATAGTGAGAGGAAGAGAAGAGGGCCAAGGACTGAGCCCTGAGGGACCCCAATAGTGAAAGGAAGAGGAGAGGGCCAAGGACTGAACCCTGAGGGACCCCAATAGTGAAAGGAAGAGGAGAGGGCCAAGGACTGAACCCTGAGGGACCCCAATAGTGAAAGGAAGAGGAGAGGGCCAAGGACTGAACCCTGAGGGACCCCAATAGTGAAAGGAAGAGGAGAGGGCCAAGGACTGAGCCCTGAGGGACCCCAATAGTGAGAGGAAGAGGGGGGGGGGAGGGGAGCCAGAGAATGATACACTGAAAGAGAACCAGGAGAGAGCCAGGAGAGAGCCGTGTCCTTTATACCAATGGAGTGCAGCATAGAGAGTAGGAGATGGTGGTCAACAGTGTCACAGGCTGCAGAGAGATCAAGAAGAATAAGCAGAGAGTGGTCACCATTACGTTTTACTGTCAGAAGGTCATTGGTCACTTTGGTGAGGGCAGTTTCTGTGGAGTGAAGGGGGCGGAAACCAGACTGTAATGGATCTAGAAGAGAGTGAGCGGAGAGGTAACGGGTGAGGCGGGAATAGACCAGGCGTTCCAGGAGTTCAGAGATGAAGGGGAGATTGGAGACAGGTCTGTAGTAATTTGTGCAGGATGGGTTTAGAGAAGCTTACTTTAATAATGGAGTAATGATCGAGTGAAAGGTGTCAAAGAGTTTTTTTGGATTGTTGGATAGTGAGGAGACCAGGGTGGTGAAGTAGGTCTGTTTGGCGAGGTGAAGGGCAGATTTGTAGGTTTTTAGCATGAATTTATAATGGATAAAGTCTTCTGGTGAGCGAGTTTTCCTCCATAGACGTTCAGCACTCCTAGAGCATCGCTGGAGAAATCGAGTTTGTAATCGCTGTAACATCCTTCAGCATTAATTCTTCTATCTTTGTTCTTCAGAGCAATGAATCACTGAATGAAGTGATGGAGCGGTGATTAATGGTGGTGAGCGGGCGTGTACAGATCTGCAGTGTGTGTCCCAGGACAGGTGTGTACAGATCTGCAGTATATGACACAGGACAGGTGTGACTCAGTGACATCAGTGCCGGAGACAGACATGGAGGAGACGCAGGAGCTCAGTGATGTGGAAGCAGCAACTCAGGTACGACCGTCCTCGCTCCATACACACTGCCAGGTACCGACCGTCCTTGCTCCATACACACTGCCGGGTACCGACCGTCCTCGCTCCATACACACTGCCAGGTACCGACCGTCCTCGCTCCATACACACTGCCAGGTACCGACCGTCCTTGCTCCATACACACTGCCGGGTACCGACCGTCCTCGCTCCATACACACTGCCAGGTCCTGACCGTCCTCGCTCCATACACACAGCCAGGTACCGACCGTCCTCGCTCCATACACACTGCCAGGTACCGACCGTCCTCGCTCCATACACACTGCCAGGTACCGACCGTCCTCACTCCATACACACTGCCGGGTACCGACTGTCCTCGCTCCATACACACAGCCGGGTATCAGCTGTTTGTGGCTCTACAAGTGCTGTGAAACTACAACTCCAAGCAGAGTAAGCCGTTGTGGATTGTAGTTGCACAACAGTTGGAACTTGCACAATGGTAATAATATACATTTCTTCTATATTCACCTTTATCCTGCACCTTCCACATAGCAGATATCAGACTATACAAAGAAAACAAGGGACAGATGGAGAATCTGTCAGTAAATGTCACAGCTTTTATAGGACATGCATCATATATAGGAAGGTGGGGGGAGAGTCCTGTATATTACTGAACACAGAGGTAGATGGCACCGAATATTGCAGTTCACACGGGCGGACACAGGTCCCACAGGGGCCCCGCTCTGCTCCACGCCTACACTTATAATAGCTCGGTTATTATACAACAGGAGGGACTTGATCTGACCCAGATTCAATTACCGTACATGTAATTGAGCACACGCCTTCAGGCACAATGCATCACAGCCGCGTATTCTGATTAAACGATGTGCCCACAATGCAGAAATATTCTGCACCAAGTCCGTATCTTATGGCTGGAAAATAGACGGCTTTTTTGGTGCATTTTTGGAGCTTACTTGTGCCAGACGTCTTTAATGCTGAAGTCAATGGCTGGAAAATACAGGGAAATCCGCACCAAGAGTCGGCACACAACAGATATGTTCTGCACGAAATCAGCAAGGAAAAAATTGTCATAGACTTTGCAGCAGGATAGACATGCAGAAAAAACTTGCAGCGTGGGCATGACTCGCCCAGGGTATGGGGACTCGGGTGTCTGGGCCTCCGCTGCTGGTGGGTTGTCACTGGTGGCCTGCCCAGACCCATGGCCCTGGAGGCTCCCCGTTCTCTGTCTTTCCTCAGTGCCTACTAAAACTCACTGTGTGTCCTCCTTCCTCCCCTAACTCCCCCCTAGGGTATGAGCCTTTACCATCTGCCTAGGTGGGTGTGTGGGAATGCTGAGATGGGAGCCTCCCACAGACATTTGCCTTCCCACTGACAGGGGTTACCGCACACTCATTTATGGGTGCAGTACCCCAATTGTTACGCCTGACCAGGTGGGGCGCCACATTCCCCCTTAGTGGAATACACTCGTCTGCGAGTGTGGTTGACTGAGTTACCGGTAGAGTGAAATTTTCTTTTTCATTAAACAATAACAATAACGTTTGTGTTTCGTCCCTTTATGGGAGACACCAAGCTTAAACATTGCAAAGAATAATATTATTAACTTTCTTAACTTCTTCGGTCACACGGGAACCGATAACTGCGCGTGCCCAGCGGTAATTATTGTCCCGCACAGTCCAGTGTGTCTTATCACCGCTGGGCTGCTTTAGATAAAACATTATTATCATAAAACGGTGTAAGAGTTCTCATTAAGTCCATGAGGCTCAAAAGGGAAAAAGGGTCAGCATACATTATTTACGCTTAAAGAAATAAAAACAATAGAAAACTATTTACAATTCAAGCCCTGTAAGTAATGGGCAGTTATTTAAAGGCGGGCTACTCTGATGGCAAACCATCCCATGGGTCCCAAATGCCGCTCATAGGTAACCTGGACTCCACGGTACAGATCTCGATCCGGGTGATTGCAGCGTAGATGGGGCTCTACATCTCATCGTCCCACAAAAAGGTCATCTTTTATGCCAGTTTTGCGTATAAACCCCCACCTGTCCCCATAGCGGAACGACACAACAGCACCTTTCTTTCTAAGTTCAGTAGGTAATGGGGGTTGTCGGCGGGCATCGTCTCTTGAATGGCGGCATTCCATTTCAAGTTGTCACCAGTCCTCACGACGGCGTTGTCGGGCCTTCTGGTCCTCCTCGCTGAGCTGGGGAGCGCTGGCTTGGGGAGAGTATGCCGGAGGTGAAGGGCTGGTTGCCGGGGTATCCGGCATAGCCCGGATGATGGCACTGAGCCCTTGCGAGGCCCCCCATCGATGCTCCCAGGTACTCCACCACGCTGCCTCTGGGGTGTCGCTTCTGGTGGCTCCTGAGCCGTAGTCCAGGTCATCCACATCGGGATCCTCCTCCTCAGAATTGATCAAATCGTCATCCCCTTCCTTGGATTTGACTATGATGTCCGGTTGCTGGTCGGATACAGTCGAGTCCTGGACTTGCAGGGCGTTGGTAGGGACGGCTGGCGGGTCCACGGGGTCATCCGTCTGCACTCCTGGGCCTGCATGGGTGGTTTCGCTTCCAGGACCTCCTCCACAGCTCGTGCAACGGCTACTGCCTCTCTTGCATCTCGGTCCACCGCTTGGGACATCAGCTCTACAGCCCGGTTGGCACTCCAGCTGCGGACCACGCACTCCATCGTCTGTGCCAGGTTTTCCCGCAGCTCTCGGAAAGCCTCTCTCCAGAACTCTGCATCTCCCTCATTGGTCAGAAGGGAGACCGAGTCCAGGTCCCCGCGGGTAATGCAGGCCTGCTGCTCCACCTCGCGCATAAGGTCTGTCCAACAGGTCACCATTGCACCGGGTATCACACACTGTTCTTCATGTCCTTCTCTTCCAGTTTGTCCCTTGTTGGCTTTTTGGCGTTTCCTCTCGGTCACTTCCTTTGGCCAGCCCCCTTGGTTGATTGGCAGCCATAGAGGCGGGCAAACAGTTTTGCGCCTCTGTCTAGGTCCTCCCATGGCAGGGGTTGAGGCACACCCCAGGCCTGGCTGGACTGCCATCTTGGGATTCCCGGTGAAAATGGCGGAAATCCATTTACGGTGCCATGTATGAGCTGTAAAAGTTCCAAAGTGGCTGAAATTGTTCAAAACAGCACACAATACCCGTTAGGTACAGGTTGATTCAAATCCTGTTCGTGATGCCAGAAAAAGGCCTATGACTCGCCCAGGGTATGGGGACTCGGGTGTCTGGGCCTCCGCTGCTGTTGGGTTGTCACTGGTGGCCTGCCCAGACCCGTGGCCCTGGTGGTCTGCTTTTAAAAAGGGGTAGTTGAAATGGGAGAAATGGTGTTTATAAAGTTCACGTGACGCCACCCGCAGCTTCTGGTGATTGAGCACCAGCGCCGCTTCAGACCTCCAGAGGGTGGTGGTACAGTGGCCAAGATGGTACAGCTCCCTGCAGGTGGAGCTTGCCCTCCGGGGCAGGGATGCACTGGTGGTAATGGAGGTGCTGATGATGAAAATGAGCAGAGCACGGTATAGCAGAAAAACAGATAAACGGAGACTCAGTCACTTTACCTGGGTACTTTACTGGAACAAAGCAGATGGTGGTACAGTCCACAGTGGCAAAACAGTCTTTTTCTGGCTGGGTAGTCACAGTGGGCTGCAAAGTCTCTGGAAGTCTCCCGTGGTATGCCTTCCTGGATCTAACCCTTGTCCTGCTGTTAGTGCCTGTCCTGGGGTAGGCTGCTCAATACCAGGCCCGTTGGGGTGAGCTCAAACCTCGGTGGGTTATCCTGATGTGACTAATCCCGCCAGACAGGGTGTCGGGGCCGGTAAACAGACCCACGACTTCCAGTGTTCTTGGCTCAGGGGTTGGACTCCCTGACCATCTTCGGAACCGGTACTTCGATAAAGTGGACTAGGGTTCCTTCCCTGAGTATGGGCGCTCGGGGGGTCCTCTCCTTCAGTCTGGGCTGCCTGTTCTCTCTCTCCAGGCCCCCTCCCTGGAAGTCTCCTTCTCTCTCGGAGGCTCCCCGTTATCCGTCTTTCCTCAGGGCCGACTAGAACTCACTGTATGTCCTCCTTCCTCCCCTAACTCCTTCCCCTAGGGTATGGGCCCTTACCATCTGCCTAGGTGGGAGTGCTGGGATGGGAGCCTTCCCACTGTGACAGGGGCACACTCATTTATGGGTAGAGTACCCCAGTTGTGACGCCTCACCAGGTGAGGCGCCACAAGCACAAAGCCTTACTGCTGTCATTCCGTGTGTCAGGTTATGGAGCCGCGGGACCACACAGGACTGTTCTGTCTATATGGAAATGTGTGAATAAATCAGTGTAAGGTTCCTCAATATCCCACAGAACTAGAATATAAAAGAGGTAGATATATGATATAGAGAACAGTGAATCTGTCAGCAGGTTTTTGCTACCCTATCTGAGAGCGGCATAGTCTAAAGAAAGAAATCCTGATTCCAGTGATGTGTCACTTATTGGGCTGCTTGCTTTAATTTAGCTAAAATCACTGTGTTGGGCAATAATGGCTGGGGTACTCGGCAGCTGGATCACGGTGGCTGCGCCCAGAGCCCTAGCACTGGCTCACATTAACAGGGAAAAGAAAAATGGAGTAAAATAAACAAAAAGGAAAACAATAGTGTTTGTGACGCAAGCTATTAGGTGGCCGACACTGCATATTTATCCTCAGGAGATAGGTGTTGTGGCAGTGAGATGGATAGCCCCCTTCAGCTGGAGCAGGCTCCTGAGGAATGAAGTGGAGATGATGGTGGTAGTAGTTGTGGTGAAGTGTGAGAGTGCAGGAGGAAGGAAGGTGCAGGAGAAAGTCTCTTTAAGTTCTTTACCGCTTTATTGGCGATGTTGTACAGATCCACGATGCATGCATAACCAAGCACATGATTCAGGCAGTCTGGAAAGAACTGGAGTCCGCTCTGCTGGAGTGAGGTATTATGGCCTTCCTGCTGCATTTGTTAGTAAAGTTTCTAGTTTGCTTGTAGCTCTCCTGTACTCTTTAAGTGCAGTGGATAATCTCCAGCCAGGCAGGTGATGCGGACCCTGCGAGCGACTGCTTCGCCTCAGCCCTCTGATACTCTTTACCACTGTGCCCCGGACGGGCCCACAAGTGTGGCTATTGGGCATAAAGTCCAGCGGCCTCCAGATTCTGTGGCCAGGTCTTGGAGCCCTGGCAGTCTAGGGCCTGGTGCCCTGCCTGCAGCTTGTCCCTCTACCCAGCCTTCCCGGCCAGCTGCAAACTGTGCTCTCCTCTGCCTACCTCTACTCTATCTATCCTAACTCCTCCCTCCAACCAGAAGTAGGGGTCTGCCCGGGGTAGGTCTCTTCTGCCCTCAACTCCCTGGTTGGAGTTTGGAAAGTGTTGGATGGTCCTGGTTTCCAGCAGAGGGTGCCTCAATTCTTCCCAGACATTGTATTATAAACAATATCATCTCTGGCCACCTGACCACAGGGGTGCCACAACTATTTTCTCTAGCAGTTATGTGAATGTAGAGGACTACCTGGAAGCAGGCCAAGTAGTCCTCTAATGATAATCTCTTGCTGATTAATCAATAATTTTATCAAAACTACACTAAGCAGCCCAATAAATGACACATCGCTGGAATCAGGGTTTCTGACTACATTATGCTGCTCTCAGATAGGGTAGCAAAAATCTACTGACAGATTCCCTTTAATCAATTTCAGGTTTCTAATTCAGCCCCATTAGCACAGGTTTATAACATCTCACCGTTCTAATACTCGGATTGGAAGATAAAGCCGGTTTGCCAGGTCTCCAACCTGATCTACTGCTTCATGGGTATAATGTAGATCAAGCTGAGACTCAGGGTGGGAGACCCAGTGAGTGGTCCGATTCATCTGATCTGAGTGTGGTCCGGATCTCATGGATGTGTGAAGCCAGATTAAAATTTGAGACATAATGACGAATGGTGTAGAGGTCCCTGATCCCAGCGCGGTCCTGCAATAGGAGACACCAGGGTAACAAGTCCGTCCATGACATTTCTTCCTGTCGAGTGTTCATCATCATCTGTGAGATTTGTTTAATGCCGGGAGGACGTTCCCCCTGACTGCATTGTGGATGGGTGGAGGAGGAGGGTGGAGGAGGAAGGTGGAGGAGGATCCGGGCTGTTATCAGGGGTCAGACTTGGGCCCTTTATTCTAGTGAAGGGAAATTTTAATCATCAGCACAAGACATTGTGGACAATTGTAGCTTCAACTTTGTGGAAACAGTTTGGGGAAGACCCTTCTGTTTCTGGCGCCCCTGCGGTTTGGCTGCCATAGATGGTATTTCTTGATTGTAAGACCATTTCTGGGGAGAATTGGAGCGCCCTCTACTGGAAGCCCGAAGCACCCAACACAACCCAAACTTCAATCAGGAAGTTGAGAACTGAAAAGACAGCAATTGAGCAGGTCACAGTTTCTGGTTGGAAGGAGGGGTTAGGATAGTAAGGTTGAGGTAAACAAGAGGAGAGGTTCAGTCAGAAGGGGGCTGGGAGGCTGCTCAGAGGGACCGGTGGCAGTACAAGGCTAAAGGCCCTAGGTTGTTAGACTTTCATGGCCTAGTAACAGAAACTGGAGGTTGCTGGGTTTTATGCCCAGTAACCACATCTAACTGGGACTTTCCGAGGCGTAGTGATACAGAGGGTCAGGGACCTACACTTAAGAGAGTGAAGACGCCCTCAGGATCTGCGTCACCTGCCTGGCTGGAGGAAGGTCATAGCAACAGGAGCGAGTAAAGGGACATCTCAAAGGCACCTAGAAACCTTAACAAGGACAAGTCAGTGGGTAGGCCACTATCACCCAGCAGAGCGGACTACAGTTCTCCCCGGACTGGCTAGACCATGAGCCTGGTGGTGCTTGTAACTTTGGACTTGCTGCAACATCTTCAGTAAAAAGGTACAGGGCAAAGAGACTGTCTTCTCTGCCTCTTTTCCCACTGTATTATCACTCCTACTACCACCCTTATCATCCTCATACCTTGGGAGCCAGCCCTGGTTGGGAAGGGATAAACATCCACACTGCTATACCACCTATCTCCCCAGGGACTATCTGCACCTCAAGGCTGGAAATCCCAACTGATGTCACAAACCTATTTTTCTCTTGTTTATTTTTCTTAATTTTTACTCTCTGCTTTTCAATGTGATCCAGGCACACCGCACTGGGTGCAGCCACCGTGATCATGACCACTGGGCCCAACTTTTTCACTCCAAAAAACTGCTGTAAAGTCCATTCTGTACACGTACGGCTCCATTAACTGCAATGTGTTTCCCTTCTGACCCATTTTAGGACTTTATATTCCAGCAGACAATGCTCCGGATTAAAGATCCCCAGAAATCCCTGAAATTTTACAATAAATGTCTTGGAATGACGTAAGTGTTAGACAATGATGATCTGTTCAATGTTACAAATGTCTTTGTTAAGTGGTCACATTGGTCTTTCAAGCTCTCCCTGATTAGGGTCTGATGGTATTTTGGGTCTGTGTCTGTGCAATGTTATCCTATGTGTCTGTACACAAGATATTTACTACACATTAAGTCTGGAGATAGTCGCATCATGCGTCGGTCTGCGGCTCCGCGGCTCCTCCACTTTGCAGACGGGTGCACAGAGCCAGTCATGTCCGAAATTTGTGGTCCGGTCCGCTTGGCCATAGTACGCTGGTTTGTTCCGATCTCCAGACCAGGGCATCTAAATATTAGACATTCCCTGAATCTATCCACTGTGTAGTTATGTCTATAATCTGTGGACTTGACTGATCTGAGATATTCAATGCCCTGGTGATTTTAAAGTGTAACCGCGGTTTACATTTTTATTTAACAGTAATGTAGAGCAATTGATTATAATAAACTTTCAAATACACTTCATAAGAGAAATCTGGAAGAAAACCTTTCAAAAACCTTCTAGAAGATGTCCCCACTAGGCTGTTTCTAAACCTGACATATGCTGGTTGTCAGGGAAATCCGTCTTCAGCTCCACACACTGAATACGGCCAAATAAAGGGGGGGGAAGGTTACACAACGTTCACAGCTGATCAGAGTCTCAGGTTACCCCATGGACAGTGCTGAGTTCTGGCTGCTGTGGCACCCCTGAGGCTCCAGTCGCCACAGAGGTACTGCACCCCAGCCAGAGGTGTGGTACCTCCACTCTGGGTAGGAAGGGGACACTACCTTGCTCCCAAACACCCGCATCCAACACAAAACCAACCCGGTTCTGGGGTTTGGGCGGACCCTGTTCAGGGAGGGCCCCATCCCAGGATGGAAGGGGAGACAGGTGAAGGTTACGGGTGGAGAGAGTGGGACAGGAGTACCAGGAAGTGGGAAACAGATGAGAGACCGTACAGGACTGAATGACATAGGAGGACGTAGAGAGAACGTTGGAGAGTTGGAGAGATGGCATGGAGACGAACGGACGTGTGAGAGGGACGTCCTGGGGGACTGGAGCCGGTGGAGCTCGTCCTGAGAGAGAGAGGACAGAATTGACGGAGGAGCCAGTGAAGGGCTCAGAGACACAGAAGGAGTCCCATGGGCACAGGAAGTGAACAATCTGCCCATATCGGAGCTGACAGAAAACCAGGAATCCGCTAGAGGGACTGGGCCGCAGAAAGGGGACTGGCCCCAGACTAGTGAAGCAACTGAATGACTTAACTGGCGAACCGGGGACCGAGGTGACTTCAAGTACCATGGTCCAAGTCCACACTCAATCGTTGAAAAAGTGGCCACGTAGGGTCAGGGGACTAAGACGAGGTTGCTCATCAGGACCCGGGGCTACTGGCTCAAGACGCTGGGTGTGAGGCACTGGGAAGGAGGAGAAGAATCCATCACAGGGAGACGGCCGAGAAAGGATCACCAGCAGGGGGTCCTGGTAGTTGATCCCTGACTTATCTGAGAGTTTTCTGTAGCCCTGACCTGGAGGACACAGCATCCCGTTGGTAGCTAGAAGCTGGTACCAACCGTGAGTAAAGACTTTAAAGACTGCAACTTGCTGTGTCTTCCCAGTTATTCATCGCGCCGTTGCCCTTACATTCCCAGCATAGACTGTGCAAACTGCCCTGGGGTCCCCCGCTCTACCCGTGGAGAGCAGAACCATCGCAGCTGCATTACCATCGTCCCCAGAGGATCTGTAGTGCAGCGTTGGCCATCCATCCCAATTGCCGAAACCCACAGGTGGCGTCACAAATTCATTCCCCATATAAAAACTTTCCCCCATTTATCGGCACAACCAGGACCACGGAACTAGGTCACGACCCCATGACTTCCCCAAAAGAACTCCCGACTCGGTTCCGAGTACCCCACGGTCCTGGTGGGCGCGTCACTGTCAGCACACACAGATCACAGCTGTGATTCTATCTGACTCCTCTCCATTCACATCGGCTCTTGCACAGAGTGGAGCAATGGGAATGCAGAGTAGATATAAGATCACGGCTGTGATCTGTGTGTGCTGACAGCCTGGAGCTCCCTTTGCCTGAGGTAACCTTAGACTCTGATTGACTGTGAATGCTGTGCAGGTCCCACCCCCTTATATGGCCGTATTCTTTGTGTGAAGCTGAAGACGGATTTCCCTGACAACCAGCGAATATCAGGTTTAGAATCAGCCTAGTGGGGACATCTCCTGGAAGGTTTTCTTTCAGATTTCACTTATGAAGTGTATTTGAAAGTTTATTTTATAATCACTTGTTCTACATTATTATTAAATTAAAATGTAAATTTCTCACTATAATCCAT
>JARQOC010000001.1:626480499-626634031 GCA_033576535.1 Allobates femoralis
AAAATTTTGCAATTTTCAAATTTTGAATTTTTCTTCTGGTAAACCAGAGAGTTATGTGACACAAAATAGTTATGAAATAATATTTCCCACATGTCTACTTTACATCAGCACAATTTTGGAAAAAAAAAAAATTTTGTTAGGAAGTTATAAGGGTTCAAAGTTCATGAGCAATTTTTCATTTTTCCACCAAAATTTACAAAACCATTTTTTTTAGTGACCACATCCCATTTGAAGTCCCTTTGAGGGGTGTACATGACAGAAAACACCCAAAAGTGACACCATTCCAAAAACTGCACCCCTCAAGCTACTCAAAACTACATTCAAGAAGATTATTAACCCTTCAGGTGCTTCACAGGAACTAAGCAAATTGGAAACAAAAAAATGGATATTTTAATTTTTCTAACAAAAATGTTCTTGTATTCTCAATTTTTTCATTTTCACATGGGCAACAAGATAAAATGGATCCTAAAATTTGTTGGGCAATTTCTCCTGAGTATATCGATACCACATATGTGATCATAAACCACCGTTTGGGCGCACGGCAGGGCTCTGAAGGGAAAGAGAGCAATTTGACTTTTGGAGCTAATTTTCCATTCAAAAAGTGAAATGTCGCTCCTTCACTTCTGAGCCCTGCCGCGCGTCAAAACAGTGGTTTATGACTACATATGAGGTATCGGTGTACTCAGGAGAAATTGCCCAACAAATTTTAGGATGAATTTTATCCTGTTACCCATGTGAAAATGAAAGAATTGAGGCTAAAAGAACATTTTTGTGAAAAAAAAGTACTTTTTCCATATTCACAGATCAATTTGTAAAGCATGTAGGGGTTCAATATGCTCACCACCCATCTAGATAAGTTCCCTGGGGGGTTTAGTTTCCAAAATGGGGTCACTTGTGGGGGAGCTCCAAAGTTTAGGCACACAGGGGCTCTCCAAACGCGACATGGTGTCCGCTAACAATTTGAATGGAAAATCACCTCAAATTGTTAGCGGACACCATATCGCATTTGGAGAGCCCCTGTGTGCCTAAACATTGGGGCTCCACCACAAGTGACCCCATTTTGGAAACTAGACCCCCCAGGGAACATATCTAGATGCATTGTGAGCACTTTGAACCCGCAGGTGCTTCACAAATTGATCCGTAAAAATTAAAAAGTAATCTTTTTTCCACAAAAATGTTTTTTTCATTTTCATGAATTAATTTGTGAAGAACCTGGGGGTTCAATATGCTCACCACCCATCTAGATAAGTTCCCTGGGGGGGTCTAGTTTCCAAAATGGGGTCACTTGTGGGGGAGCTCCAAAGTTTAGGCACACAGGGGCTCTCCAAACGCGACATGGTGTCCGCTAACAATTTGAATGGAAAATCAGCTCAAATTGTTAGCGGACACCATGTCGCATTTGGAGAGCTCCTGTGTGCCTAAACATTGGGGCTCCCCCACAAGTGACCCCATTTTGGAAACTAGACCCCCCAGGGAACATATCTAGATGCATAGTGAGCCCTTTGAACCCCCAGGTGCTTCACAAATTGATCCGTACAAATTAAAAAAGAAAATTTGTGTAAAAAAAAAGTACTTTTACCTTATTACGGATCAGTTTGTGAAGCACCTGGGGATTCAAAGTGCTCACTATGCATCTAGATAGGTTCCTTGGGGGTCTAGTTTCCAAAATGGGGTCACTTGTGGGGGAGCTCCAATGTTTAGGCACACAGGGGCTCTCCATACACAACCTGGTGTTTGCCAACAATTGGAATTGTTGGCGGACACCAGGTCGCGTATGGAGAGCCCCTGTGTGCCTAAACATTTGAGCTCCCCCACAAGTGACCCCATTTTGGAAACTAGACCCCCCAGGGAACATATCTAGATGCATAGTTAGCACTTTGAACCCCCATGTGCTTCACAAATTGAGACGTATAAATGAATAAACAAACTTTTTGTGAAAAAACATACTAGTCTAGTAGTTACAATTCGCAGCATAGGGGACCCAATACATTTGGGTCTCTCCATGCTGAGGATTCCAGCCCCCTAGCTGCCAAGTTGTACCTGGCTGGCAACCAAAAATACGGCAAAGCTCCATGTCATTTTATTTGTAGAATTTAAAAAAAAAAAATGACATGGGGCTCTGCCATATTTTTGGTCCAGCCAGGTACAACTTGGCAGCTACGGACTGCCACCAGCCCCCAGCTGCCTCATTGTACCTGGCTGGAACCAAAAATACAGCGAAGCCTATTTTTTTTTTATTTCTAGAATTATTTCTAGAAAAAAAATGACATAGGGCTCCGCCATATTTTTGGTCCAGCCAGGTACAACTTGGCAGCTGTGGACTGCCACCAGCCCCCAGCTGCCTCGTCATACCTGGCTGGAACCAAAAATACAGCGAAGCCCTTTTTTTTTTTTAATTTCTAGAACTAATTCTAGAAAAAAAATTACGTGGGGCTCCGCCATATTTTTGGTCCAGCCAGGTACAACTAGGCAGCTGGGGGATGGAATCCTCAGCATAGAGAAGTCCAAGTGTTCTGGGCCCCCCTGGTGCGAATTGCAGCCCCCAGCCACCCCAGAAAATGGCGCATTCATTGAAGCACCATTTTCTGGCGCTGTACCCACGCTCTTCCAGTTGCCCTGGTGCCAGTGGCTAACTGGGTAATAAAGGGGTTAATGCCAGCTTTTTATTGGCAGCTGGCACTAAGCCCGAGATTCATAATATAGGGCCAATGTTAGACCCGCCATTAGGAATCTCTAGTAAGGTAAATAGTCAATAAATACACACAGAGAAAAATCTTTTTATTTGAAAAAAAAAACAGACACAATTCGGACTCCATCTTTATTATAAAAAGATCCGACGTAGTCCACAACGAAGGTCCCACGATGCCCGATCGCTCCGACGTAGTCCATAATGAAGGTCCCACGACGTTCGATTGTCTCCGACGTAGTCCACAACGAAGGTCCTTTGCCGCTCGATCGCTTTCAGATTGCTACTCTGGAGCCCAATCCGCCAGCATGGTGATCGAGCTGCAGAAAGTGATATGACACCCCGGGCGCAGTGACCCACTATGTGCATCACTGTGCCTGGGCTGTCAGATTGCTTTCTGCAGCTCGATCCCCAGGATCCAGCTGCAGAAAGTGATCTGACAGCTCCAGCACAGTGATCACATAATGGTCACTGTGGATCACTGTGCTGGAGCTGTCAGATCATTTCCTGCAGCTAGATCCTCAGGATCCAGCTGTAGAAAGTGATCTGACAGATCCAGCACAGTGATCCACAGTGATCACATAATGGTCACTGTGGATCACTGTGCTGGAGCTGTCAGATCACTTCCTGCAGCTAGATCCTCAGGATCCAGCTGTAGAAAGTGATCTGACAGATCCAGCACAGTGATCCACAGTGATCACATAATGGTCACTGTGGATCACTGTGCTGGAGCTGTCAGATCACTTCCTGCAGCTAGATCCTCAGGATCTAGCTGTAGAAAGTGATCTGGCAGCTCCAGCACAGAGCTGTCAGATCCAGAGGCGGTGAAGAGGAGGAGGAGCGGGACGCAGTGGAGACAGAGCGGCCGCCGGAGGGGTGAGTGGGAGAGGCGATCGCCGCTCCCGTGATCGGGGGGGCAGGAAGGGGGAAGAGGGGGGGTGACAGGAGAAGTAGGGGGGCACTTAGGAGGAAGCGGGGGCAGGCAGGAGGAAGCGGGAGCAGGCAGGAGGAGGCGGGCGGCAGGAAGAGGAAGCGGGCGGCAGGGACAGGAAGCAGGCGGCAGGAAAAGGAAGCGGGGGGGGTAAGAAAGATGAAGAGAGGGCAGGAAAGAGAGGTGGGGGGCAGGGGGACAGTTAGAGGATGACAGGGGAGAAGATTGGAGGGTAGGGATAGCAGCGGCAGACAGGGAAGCATTACAGGCGCGGTGATTTTCACTTTCACTTTTGAGTGCCAATCACCACGCCTGTAGCCGGGGGGGTGGGGGTGGGGGCAAATCGACCCCCCCTGGGGTGTTGTACAACTCCCCATGTACCTGCAGGCCGAGTGACAGGTCAGTGACACCCTCACTCGACCTGCAGGAGCCCGATCATTCCATGGCCCAGGGGGTGGGCCAAGGGTCTGGAAGGGGTTAAGACATTTTTATTATTTTCTGCAAAGTCTCAGGTTTCCATACATTTCCTTAGTATTTGGTGCTATTGCCCTTAAACTGTATGACTTGAGTGAAACGTTTTGCATCTCCTTCCACCGGCTTCTCACAGTAGATGGTAGGAATTTGGGCCCGTTCCTCCTGCCAGATCTGGAGTGACCGAGCCTGTGTGGAGGTCGCCTTGATCGCACCTGTCTTTTCAGTGTTGCCCATACATTTCAATAGGATTGAGATCAGAATGATTCAGCAGTTGGGTTGATATTTACCTTAAACCACATCCCCCCCTACTTTCATTATCTGAGATAATAACCTTTAGTTTTTTTATTAATCATCAACATTAACAGAAATAAACACATGAAATAGATCCCTGTGTGTAATGGCTCTGTATAATATATGGGTTTCACTTCATATATTGCAGTAGTCACTATATAAACTTGTTGATGGTATTGTAATTCATTGAGATTCCCCTATATCAGTGATGGCGAACTCCAGGCCTCGAGTGCCACACACAGTGCAGGTTTTCAGGATTTCCATTGCATTTGACAGTTGGCAATCAAATGACCAACTGTCAAACTCTAAGGAAATCCTGAAAACCTGCACTGTGTGCGGCACTCGAGGCCTGGAGTTCGCCATCACTGCCCTATATATTCTGAGGACACGATTCCCTCCAGGTAGAAATGTGAGTCTGGATCTGATTGATCATTGTGAATAATTACTGAATGTGATGGGTATAATTCAGGGATGAATAGTCATTGGTGATGTCAGTGTTACTGGGGACATTCAATAAAAATATAGATATTAATAAAATACAGAGAATCCTTCCTGGGCGACAGAATGGGGATAATTCCATGTAGTTCTAATAGGAAATAATACCTTAATATGAATATTCCAGAGGAATACAGGGAGATCCCCCAGATAAACTGATCACAGTCACTGCTGGGCAGATCCTTCCTGAGCTCTGCTGAGAATGAAGGGATCTGAGCAGGAGAGCCCTATTTATAGCCTTCCTATTATGACATCACAATAGTGATGACATCACAACATTCCATTCCAGTCTAGCAGTGTTCAGTTCATATTTTTTTTTCTTCTAACTTTATTAACAACTTACAAACCTAACACCAGCAGGTGACAGTAAGAGCAGGTTACATCCTTCAGATTATAGAAAGAAAATATGACAACCTTAAATGTAATTGTAATCCCTGCATAGAGCCGGGAGCTGTACAGACACCAGCAAGCTTGGCCCAATGCTAACAATACATCTCAAAACGTGAGTAAATGGAGAAATTAGGTTTTTTTCCTTTTTTTTCTCCTCCTTTTTCCAAAATCTTTTGCATTGGTCAGCGAGCGATGATCTGGCGCAGGGTCGGGAACCTATGGATCGCGAGTCAGATCTGGCTCTTTTGATGGCCGCCCCTGGCTCGCAGCCAAATCCGGTGCCCGCTGCAGCTGTACTGTGTTTCGGGTGCTGCCACTCTGTCTCTGCTGGCTGCAGCCAATCAGAGGGCCAGCAGCAGTCCAATCTGTGGCGCCTGACATCACCAGCGGGATCTGATTGGCCAGCCATTGCCGGCCTTTGATTGTATTGCAGCTGATGGCATCTGATTGGCTGCAGACAGCAGAGACAGAGTGGCGGCACCCGAAACACTTTACAGTGCGGACCGCGGAGGATCGGCGGGTGTGTGTGTGTGTGTTTGTGTGGATATTTTTTTGTTGCATGTACCGACACCGTGATGGGGATGCAAGGAGATGATAGGGGTACTGCATGAGGATGATGGGGGTACTGCAAGGACATGATGGGGGTACTGCAAGGAGATAATTGAATACTGCATGGGGATGATTAGCGTACTGCATGGGCATGATGGGGTACTGTATGGGAATAATGGGGTACTGCAAGGAGATAATTGAATACTGCATGGGGATGATGGGGCTACTGCATGGGGATGATGGGGGTACTGCAATGGGATGATGGGGAACTGCATTTAATATTAGATTAATGTCTATTTATATGGGCCCCCACATGCTGGAGAATCATCCCAACATATAGGAGCCTGCACATACACTTAACAACATACACAACACCAGATGTTTGTGAAATAACCTTTAATTTTGTAATTTTTTCCCATATGAGGAAGCAATATAGAGTCACCTTTTTTATTGCTAGTGCATATACTAGGGCTAGGGCTGTGTATATAGCATGTACTATATGGTCCTACTATTGCCAGTGCATATACTGGGGCTAGGGCTGTGTATATAGCATGTACTATATGGTCCTACTATTGCCAGTGCATATACTGGGGCTAGGGCTGTGTATATAGCATTTACTATATGGTCCTACTATTGCCAGTGCATATACTGGGGCTAGGGCTGTGTATATAGTATATACTATATAGTCCTACTATATAATATCGCCCACTTCATAATGCCAGTTGTCACACCACCTATTGATAGAGCTATACTGTTAGCAAAGCTTAGTATCTCATACCTGTTTCCTCAATCCTGCTGTATTTAATGCAAAGGGCATTTGCACTATGAGCTACTAAGGTTTTGCTAACAGTATAGCTCTATCTATAGGTGGTGTGACAATGCATTATGAAGTGGGCGATACCGCGATATACATAGCCCCTAATGGAGATCTGGTTGTTTATCCTCCTATGGATCTTGATTAGGGAGTGATTACAGGTGTTATAGTTATATAGTGAATTGAGATACCAAAATCCTCATGTAAACCTGTTAATATATTGTGCTACGGGAATATCACTTGCCCCCACCCCTTGTACCGCACTTCATTATTAATACATTTTGCACAGTGTTGGTATAACTTGTGGACTATAGAATCGTTTTTTGTTCTCTTCCCTTAGGGGAACAGTAAGAATTGTTACAGTACGATTAGTCCCTATATAATGAAGTCCAGATTTATTCCTAACCTATATAAGAAACTGAAGTGCTTGTATTAACATACAGGATGGGAGGGAAGGGGTTACTGTGGTTTTGTCTAATCCTACTATAGCTAGTGCATATACTGGGGATGGGCTGTGTATATAGCATGTACTATATGGTCCTACTATAGCTAGTGCATATACTGGGGCTAGGGCTGTGTATATAGCATGTACTATATGGTCCTACTATAGCTAGTGCATGGTGAAATTACCAAACAAAACCCCCGCTATTGGTCTGATACTAACCACAGTGGATAGATCCCTCCAAGACTGCTGGAACACAGACATTGGTGGTATGGTGTGGTGTATGGGTACAAAGATAGTGGAGCCATTCTTCAATGGAGACCTCAATGTCACTGGATATCTATAACTGCTCCATGATTCACATATCCAGGGGCATTGAGGTTTCCATTGATGAAGAATGGCCCCACTATCTTTGTACCCCATACACCACACCATACCATCAATGTCTGTGTTCCAGCAGTCTTGGAGGGATCTATCCACTGGGGGTTAGTGTCAGACCAATAGCGCTGGGTTTTGTTTGTTACTTCACCATTCACAGAATAGTTTCCCTCATCCCTCATCTGAAGGCAATTGTCTATGCTGTGAAGATACGAGATGTGCAGCCTCTGACACAGCGGATCCTGGAGGCCTGTGCAGCATTTCTTCTGCGGTGTTACTATCAGTGTGTCAGGAGTGGGAGAAGAGGGTTGTAGTGACAATACAACACAATGGGCAGCACTTTGAACACATTGTATAAGTGCTCATAAACTTGTAAATAACTCATGAAGGAATAAAGTTACGTTAAAACCAAGCACACCATTGTTTGTCTTATGAAATTCTCAATAAGTTTGACGTGTCACATGACCCTCTTCCCATTGAAAAAATTAAAGTTGGATCCAAAATGGCCGAGTTTTCCACCTTCCATATACTAATGTGCCACAAACAGGAAGGTGATATCACCAACCATCTCCATTGTATTTAGGTGCCTCCATATAAATGGGCCACCCTGTACAGTGAAGGAAATAATTACTTAACCCCTTGCTGTCTGTAATGCCGGTAACAAGGTGATCAGGAGCGTCTGACTGCTCTGTAGGAGCCAGAAATCCTAATGGCTGGGAGGGGATCAAATACTTATTTCCCTCTACAAAATGCAAATACATTTACCGTATATACTCGTGTATAAGCCGAGTTTTTCAGCCCAAAAATTGGGCTGAAAAGTCCCCCCTCGGCTTATACACGGGTCATACGGTATATGCTGTGGGGGGAGGCTGTGACCGGGAGCTGGAGGAGGCAGGAGGGGGCCGCGGTGACCGCAGGCGGTCACGTGGGGCCGCCTCATTAGTGCAATGAATATGCACGGCATCCCCCCGTCCATCAACGGCGGGGGATGCCGTGCATATTGCAATACACAGCCCCCCCTCCTTATTATGGGTCCCCCAGTATTAATAAACAGCCCCCCCCTCCTTATCATGTTCCCCCCAGGCTGCGGCAGCTCTCAAAATAACAAACAGTTTATACATCACCTTCCGTCGCAGCTTCTCCGGTCCTCCGCTCGCCGGCTTCTTCTTTCTTCTTGTGCCGGTGTCATGTGACCGGCGCAGGAGATGACGTCATTTCCTGCGCGCGGTCACAGAAGTCGGCACAAGAAGAAGAAGCAGCCGGCGAGCGGAGGACCGGAGAAGCTGCGACGGAAGGTGATGTATAAACTGTTTGTTAATTTGAGAGCTGCCGCAGCCTGGGGGAACATGATAAGGAGGGGGGGGGCTGTTTATTAATACTGGGGGACCCATATTAAGGAGGGGGGAGGGCTGTTTATTAATACTGGGGGACCCATATTAAGGAGGGGGGGGCTGTTTACTACCACTGGGGCTGTATATACCTTTGGGGCTGTATATACCTTTGGGGATGCATATACCTCTGGGGCTGATGTATACTACCACTGGGGCTGTATACTACCACTGGGGATGTATATACCTCTGGGGCTGATGTATACTACCACTGGGGCTGCTGGGGCTCCTGTATACTACCACTGGGGCTGCTGGGGCTCCTATATACTACCACTGGAGCTGCTATATACTACCACTGGGGCTGCTGTATACTACCACTGGGGCTGCTGGGGCTCCTATATACTACCACTGGGGCTGCTGTATACTACCACTGGGGCTGCTGGGGCTCCTATATACTACCACTGGGGCTGCTGTATACTACCACTGGGGCTGCTGGGGCTCCTATATACTACCACTGGGGCTGCTGTATACTACCACTGGGGCTGCTGGGGATGCTATATACTACCACTGGGGCTGCTGTATACTACCACTGGGGCTGCTATATAGTACCACTGGGGATGCTATATACTACCACTGGGGCTGCTGTATACTACCACTGGGGATGCTATATAGTACCACTGGGGATGCTATATACTACCACTGGGGCTGCTGTATACTACCACTGGGGCTGCTTGGGCTCCTGTATACTACCACTGGGGCTGCTGGGGCTCCTATATACTAACACTGGGGATGCTATATACTACCACTGGGGCTGCTGGGGATGCTATATACTACCACTGGGGCTGCTATATACTACTGCTGGGGATGCTATATACTACCACTGGGGCTGCTGTATACTACCACTGGGGCTGCTGGGGCTCCTATATACTACCACTGGGGCTGCTGTATACTACCACTGGGGCTGCTATATACTACTGCTGGGGCTGCTATATACTACCACTGGGGCTGCTGGGGATGCTATATACTACCACTGGGCTGCTGGGGATGCTATATACTACCACTGGGGATGCTATATAGTACCACTGGGGATGCTATATAGTACCACTGGGGATGCTGTATACTACCACTGGGGCTGCTGTATACTACCACTGGGGCTGCTGTATACTACCACTGGGGAGGCCTGTATACTACCACTGGGGAGGCCTGTATACCACACTGCTGGGGGCTGTATACCTGTGCTGGGTCCACCCTCGGCTTATACACGAGTCAATAGGTTTTTCCAGATTTTTGGGGCAAAAGTAGGGGGGTCGGCTTATACACGGGTCAGCTTATACACGAGTATATACGGTATATCATTTTTTAGACCATGTGACTTTCTGGATTTTATCTTTGATTTTCTATCTCTCATGGCCCCTTTACACGCGGCTACAGGTAACAGGTTGTCCACAGGTAACTTACTGGCTGCAGTGAAATCATGGAGACAAGGTTCTATCTTGGTGCTGTGTACAAATGGAATAATCTCTCCATGATTTCACTGCAACCAGTAAGTTACCTGTGGAAAACCTGTCACCTGTAGCTGCGTGTAAAGGGGCCATCACTGTGAAAATTAACCGATCCTTAAAATTATCGACTGTTCATGTTTTTGTCAGTTGGCAAAGTTACAAAATCAGCATCGGATCCAATACTTATTTCCTTCACTGTATCTGTGTGTACATGGGGCCACAGAGACTCTTTTGCTTGTGTCTGGAGCGGCCCTGTATCTGCATATAGTGGACACCAGAGGCTTCATCCGCTATCTGAAGACACATCTGCATGTTCTTCTCACTATCTGACATGAAATCACAATAAACATTTCCTGTTTTAGGACAATTAGGATGAACCAGAAATGATTAATATTTACCAAATGCCAGAAAAATGACAGACAGAATGATTTAAGACATTTTTATTATTTTCTGCAAAGTCTCAGGTTTCCACACATTTCCTTAGTATTTGATGCTATTGCCCTTAAACTGTATGACTTGGGTGAAACGTTTTGCATCTCCTTCCACCGGCTTCTCACAATAGATGGTAGGAATTTGGGCCCGTTCCTCCTGCCAGATCTGGAGTGACCGAGCCATGTGTGGAGGTCGCCTTGATCGCACCTGTGTTTTCAGTGTTGCCCATACATTTCAATAGGATTGAGATCAGAATGATTCAGCAGCTGGGTTGATATTTACCTTAAACCACATTCCCCCCCTACTTTCATTTTCTGAGATAATAACCTTTGTTTTTTTTTATTAATCATCAACATTAACAGAAATAAACACATGAAATAGATCCCTGTGTGTAATGACTCTGTATAATATATGGGTTTCACTTCATATATTGCAGTAGTCACTATATAAACTTGTTGATGGTATTGTAATTCATTGAGATTCCCCTATATATACTGAGGACACGATTCCCTCCAGGTATAAATGTGAGTCCGGATCTGATTGATCATTGTGAATAATTACTGAATGTGATGGGTATAATTCAGTGATGAATAGTCATTGGTGATGTCAGTGTTACTGGGGACATTCAATAAAAATATAGATATTAAAAAAAATACAGAGAATCATTCCTGGGCGACAGAATGGGGAGAATTCCATGTAACATCTAATAAGAAATAATACCTTAATATTAAGAATATTCCACAGGAACACAGGGAGATCCCCCAGATAAACTGCTCACAGTCACAGCTGGGCAGATCCTTCCTGAGCTCTGCTGAGAATGAAGGGATCTGAGCAGAGTGAGCCCTATATATAGCCTTCCTATTATGACATCACAATAGTGATGACATCACAACATTCCATTCCAGTCTAGCAGTGTTAAGTTCATAGTTTTTTTCTTCTAACTTTATTAACAACTTACAAACCTAACACCAGCAGGTGACAGTAAGAGCAGGTTCCATCCTTCAGATTATAAAAGGAAAATCTGACAACCTTAAATGTAATTGTAATCCTGCATAGAGCCAGGAGCTGTACAGACACCATCAATCTTGGCCCAATGCCAACAATCAAACCCAATCTCTCCATTTACACAGGTTTCTTTTCTTTTTTTTCTCCTCTTTTCTTTTTCCTTTTTCCAACATCTGTTGCATTGGTGAGCGAGTGATGATCTGGTGCTGTATGTGGTGCTTGTGTAGCATTATGTTATATGGAGAACTATGGGGTGCATTAGGGTATATGGATACGTATGTGGTGCATTTTACTATATGGCGGTGTTTTGTTGCATTATGCTATTTGGAGAACTATGGGGGTGCAGTAGGGTATATGAATAACAGTGGGGTGCTTTATAGCATGAGGATACGTATGTGATGCATATTACTGTATGGCGGTGTTTGTGTTGCATTATGTTATTTGGAGAACTATGGGGGTGCAGTAGGGTATATTGATGACAGTGAGGTGCTTTATAGTATATATGGATACGTATGTGGTGCATGTTACTGTATAGCGTTGTTTTGTTGCATTATGTTATTTGGAGAACTATGGGGGTGCAGTAGGGTATATGGATAACAGTCTGGTGCTTTATAGCTTATGGATACGTAGGTGGTGCATGTTAATGTATGGCGGTGTTTGTGTAGCATTATGTTATATGGAGAACTATGGGGGTGCAGTAGAGTATATGAATAACATTGGTTTGCTTTATAGCATATGGATACGTATGTGGTGCATGTAACTGTATGGCGGTGTTTGTGTTGCATTATGTTATTTGGAGAACTATGGGGGTGCAGTATGGTATATGGATAACAGTGAGGTGCTTTATAGTATATGGATACGTATGTGGTGCATGTTACTGTATAGCGGTGTTTTGTTGCATTATGTTATTTGGAGAACTATGGGGGTGCAGTAGGGTATATGGATAATATTGGGGTGCTTTATAGGATATGGATACGTATGTGGTGCATGTTACTGTATGGCGGTGTTTGTGTAGCATTATGTCATATGGAGAACGATGGGGGTGCAGTAGGGTATATGGATAACAGTCTGGTGCTTTATAGCCTACGGATACGTATGTGGTGCATGTTAGAAATAATCTTCTCAGTTTCTTCGTTCGAGAAACTCCATAGACTGCGTCTTCAGAACCAAAAGTGGGTTTTATTCGGGTAGGAAAAAATACACAGAGTTCTACGGCAAAAGCAGTAACAGGCATAGGAATCTGAATGACAGGCACATGGCACACAAGATGGAATAGTGTCGCCCCGCCTGTCTAAAGCAGGGAGTTTTTATACCAATTTTCTCCATAGAGAATCATTGTATACAATGACTCTCTATGGACAAATGGTTACGTCATTTTGTCATAAATGATCCTTTTCATATTACTCACAACATATATTGACATGAAGAAGCACATTAATTTCATTACTAACTACATACAAATTATCTCATAATAGCCTTTTTGGGACCAAGCACAAATCACAACTTATTGACATTAATCAGCTCTGTTCTTGATCATGAGAAACGTCATATTAGCCTAGAGGGATAGAATACACCGTAAAATATCCTTCAAAAATAAGACAAATTCAGAACTGGCTTATGAACTGATTATAAATTTTGCTAAATGATCAGACCAAATCTAATTAACGTGTATCTGTTTTCTTATACAGGTTAGGTCATTGCTTATAGCTAGAAGACATGACATTTATATTTCTACTAACAGAGAAAGTTTAAAGTTACTTTTTTCAAACAGACAATATGGCCGACAGAGGCCTTGGTACCCATGGCCTCCGTTTAACAAATCCCTCTGTTGTACTTATGGTAATTTGATAATTTACCCAAAGTACAAATTGGCATATGAGTCTAGTCCTAATTCTCATATATGGTATTGAAGGAATGCATAATTTCGTACACTCCCTAGTCAGTAGGAGTGTTGGGAGGGATTGAAGGTACCCTTGGAAGAAGGGCCCTAACAATAGGTGTACAACGTACAAGTGAGCGTGGTCTGGCAGTAGGTACCCTACCAGCACCAAGTCTCCGGTATAGTCTAATAAAAGTGGTACTATGTGTTATTACATGGGCCTGAAAGTTATTTAGTTCCTCAACATGAGCCAGATTCTTTTTGAAAAACTTTTAAACTTTTAGGTTACTACCTATTAAACACATATAGGAAAAAACAAACAAAGTTGCAAAAAATCTACAGTAAATATCACCAACGTAAGAGTTCTTAAGTATTAATGAGTCCCGTTACAATCTTTCAAAAAAAGAAAAAATTCAAAAAATTTTCTTTGTTCCATGGCTGCTAAGGTCTTATTCACAGTTCAAGTGTGGGCAAATAGTCCTAAAAAGAAGCAAAAAACACAACAAAACAAAAAAATCATCACAGAAGTGAAAAAACATAAAGTGTCCGAGTCCCAAGTCCCATAACAGTCTCTGAGTCCTTTGATCCGTGGTTCTCGATCTTGTTCTGTTCCCTCGGAACTTCCAGTCTTCCCCCTCGATCACACTGTCCGGGTCCCACTGGATGGTGTGAGATGTCATCTCCAGGGAAACAGGCGGATTCATGGATCCCGATCCAATAGGGGACCTGAAAAATAAAATAAAAGCGCAGTATCAGTTCTCACCAGCATCACTAGGATTCTCAACTGGCAGTAACAATTTTAACACCTTTGTCTCTTGGCTTGCTAATCCTTAGCACTCCCAAAACAGTTGGGCCTATCACCTGTGTGATAACAAATGGGCCTTTGTAATTGGAATCCCACAGTCCTTTTTTTTTTCCAAAATTCTTAACCATGAGCTAAGCTCCCACAACAAATTTGGACTCATATAAATTCCTGATGACTCTGAGGCTACAGCTCTTATTGCCAGGCAAGTGGGCCATGATTTGTCTCACTAAGTGAGGTCCATTGTCACTTTCAATTAATTTTGGGAAGCCCCAGTGTGAAAACACATCTTTCCACAAGAGGCGGCTGTTGTTGGTGGCAGGCAGGGCCTCAACCCATCTTGAGAAAACATCAACAATGACCAAGGCATACCTGAATCCTCCCTCTGCTGGAGGGAATGGACCAATGAAGTCAATTTGAATCGACTACCATGGACCATCAGCCACTCTGGGGATGGCACATTTTTCCTTTGTACTAGCTGTAAGGCTGGCTTCACACTTGCAGATGCATCTGCAGCGTTTTGCAGATGCATCTGCAAGTATCAGCATGCAGACCACGGCCGTGGTGTGAATGCTCTCATTGATTCCTATATGTGAGCCGTAAGCAGGCGTATGCCTGCTTACAGATCACACTCTCCCGCCCGCACTATGGACGCGAGATGTTGCGTCCAAGGTGCGGGGCGGGAGTGTGTGATCTGTCAGCAGGCATACGCCTGCTTACGGCTCACATATAGGAATCAATGAGAGCATTCAGACCGCGGTGCGCCCTATTATAAACATAGGGACCGCGGTCTGCATGCTGATACTTGCAGATGCATCTGCAAAACGCTGCAGATGCATCTGCAAGTGTGAAGGCAGCCTAAGAGCGCTTCTGGTTCTGGCTGAACAAAGACTGAATGATTACATTTAATCAGAGACTTAATCATTATAGTTGGGATATATGGTAACAATTTGTCATCAACCCTTTTGTAATACCGACATTCTCCTTTATCAATGGGTATTGATTCAAGGGAGTTAAATAAAGATGCATCTCCTTGCTTTCTCTATGCCTTTAAGAGGTTGTGGAACTGAGATGCATAAGGGTGGGGCTCCTCCCGGAGTCTTCGTGTGACAGCAGAGATAGTAGCCTGTGGATATCTGTCAACGCCCATCAGGGCGGCTTCTTTGGCTGCGGAATCTACATATGCATTGCCCACGATGTGGGGGTCAGATGTGAGCTTTTGATGTCCCTTGATTTTACAGAAGGACCATAAATTTGGAAATTCTTTGCCTCTCTGCACAATTTGCTTGAGAATATCTGCATGCTGAAGCGGCTTGTTCTGGGAGTTTACCATCTTCCTCTGTGCCCATACATTGAAATACAATGTCAGAGAGGAGACAACGTAAGCACTGTCGCTGAAAATATCATGGGATCAATACACAAAAGAATGACTTGCAAAGCTGCCTCTAATTCAGCCCGCTGGGCGGAAAAATGTCCAGGAAGCTTATATTGCAATAAATTCTCGTTGTCAGGGAACCACAAAGCGTAACCTGTGACATATTTGCCATCATGCCAATACCGGGCCCCATCTATGTATACACAGGGGACATTGGTTTGAAAGTCTTCACGGAAGGGGGTGGGGGCGACATGAGTCTGTTCAATTAGGCAATCATGAGACTGACCTGCATATTGCAGCAATTGTGCTAAGTGATATTTATCTCCCACTTCTACCTGCAAATCCCTGGTCTAAAAGTCAACAATCCATTGGGCCATTCTCTGAAAATTCACACCCCAAGCATTGCCTGTAAACAGTGTTTTTTAAGGTTACATGGGGGTTCTGCAGAATCAAGGTGAAAAGCCAATTAAAGTGCATGCTTTAAATTTTCAAAAGCCTGCAGGGCGTCTCCCTCTATTGTGATCGTGGTAAACTCATTCTCAATACCTTTTAGGAGATGTACAAAGATTTAGCAAGCAAGCAAAATCCTCAATAAATTCTCTGGAAAAATTCACAAGACCCAGAAACATTCTGAGTTCTGTGATATTGATTTGGCACAGGTACAGCTTGAATGAATGTCCCCTCTTTTGAAACTGACACATTCAAACATTTAACCTCTGGTTGCATTCAGCTGTACTCTGTCCCGACTCACATTTAATATTGAGTTGCACAATGCATCACACATATTGTCAGTTTCATCAACAATTTGAGTCCATAAATTTTAAATCAAGAAATCATTGACATATTGCAGGACTTTGTCTCCGTACCCCAGGGGTTCCAATACCTGTGCCAACACCTGAAGGAAATAAATTGGACTAGAACAGGTACTGGACATTTTCTAAGGTAAATGCAAAACGGAGAGCCGACTCAGGTGTAATAGGTACACAGAAAAAGCCATTTGCAATATTCAAACAAGACACACAAAAAAAAAAACTGACATGCACTCCTCAGCAGTGACATCACTTCAGGGACCGAGATGTGTTGCTGAGGGGTGTATTTGTTTACAAGTCTTAAATTCATGACCATGCGATAGCTACCATCCTCCTTTGTTTTACAGGCAGGATTGGGCTATTGCACGGGGGGGTTGCCTCGTACAATCACGCCCTGTTATTCCAATTCACTGACAGCAATCCTTATGTAAGGAACTGCTTCCTCAGGAATACGGTATTGGCGCTGAAAGGGTGGTAGACGGTAGCTGTCATTCTTAATTAAAATTTGCATCAGTCCGCAATCTGTACATTTTGAAACCCATAAATGAGGAAACAATTGCACCAATTCATGTTTCAAAGCCGTAGCTGCAACATTTATCTCAGGCATGTCATCATCATTAACTGAGCACAAACTAGCAACGGTTAATTTATGACTGTGACATTTTCAACTCTGCAGCATCCATAATAACTGAACAAACAGTAGTTCCTTTGTCACGCCATAAGACCTTATTACACAAATTAACAATGATACCCAAATTAACAATGATACCCATGGCTGACAACACATTTGACCCATTAATAAAAAACTTTAATTGCGGACTGATCCAAAGTTCACACCGAATGCTCGCCTGTATACAGGAGCCCTCAAATCCCACTAAAGTTGTGGTGTCTGGCAGCCCGGGGGGAGCTGCAATTTGTGTTCTGTTACTGAAACAGAGGCTCCTGTTATCAATTAAAAAATCTTCCCAATTTTTGGTATCCTCTATTGTCCCTCTGACATAAGGTTGTCCATCTTGGCCTAGGGATAATTTTGCCAAGAGGTACAGGGGAACAGGGGGGGTTCAATGCATCAATCAGTACCGGCAGTAGGAAGCCCCAAAAAAATTCACCAACCTCACCAGAGGCAATTCTACAGCCCACTGCTGTCACCTCCGAGCCGGACAGATCGCTTGAAAGAGCCATTTCCTCGTCCCCCCCAGCTCCTGTATCAGTGGAGCATGAGGGTGGGAGGAATTCCTCCCGGAGGAGGGTGAGCTCTCCTCACAGCATGGATCTGTCTGCTGGGATGGACAAGGGTCGCATAATTGGGTGACGGGGCAAAAGGCTCCCGAAAAACAGGGTTAACTATCTGAGGACCATTGTACTGCTGGCACGGTTTGGGGCCGTTAACCACTGGCTGTCCAGGGTTCTTAATAGCAGGATTTGGAGCACTGGCTCCCTCATACGGATCTCGGGACATTGTAGAGGTGCACCTGTGGATCATCCCTGGGAGCTAAATGGGAACACTTACGTCTAAGATGCCCTGATTGCCCACAAGGATAACATACAAGAGGACCCATGGAGTTCCGAGGGGCTTCTGCCGACTGGGACCAGCCCGCTTTCGGCAGTTGATTATAACCCCAGGAAGTCCTGGTCTCCTGTCCACAGCAGATGCCATTCAGGCAGGGCGATATGCAAAAACATCTGTATCATCGCCCTTAGTCTAGGATGGCATTTTCCCTAACAATGGTTACCAATGCCCTAATTTTGTCCTCCACAAATTTAGCATTATGTAAAATCCCTAACTTGCAAAACCTTTCCAAATATTCTCTACAATCTATTCCATCAGATCATAATCATCTTTTCTGATCTATTCTATCAAAAAATACTTATCAAACTGTTACACACCAGGCAGCCCCTCTTCTAATTCTAAGATAATTTCCTTTCCTTATTCTAAAGGATGCTACAATCTATGGCTGGATTTTTCTTCCTCCTGTCTGCCTGCAGCACATGTATCTCATACCCCTCCCTTTGTGATACTACTACTCCCATCATTGTATCAGTAGCTGCTGTGTTCTCTCCATACACTGCTCCGCTGCCCCTCCCTGTGTAACTACATTAACGTACTGTCTTTGCAGCTATCACTATCCTGATCTGAGCTATAACTAACTTACACAAAGCCGCTATTCGGCTGCCCTTTCTGCTAATAATTTTTTTCTTGTCCAGATGTCTACTTTCTTCTGTGAACCACTGCATACAATTTAACTTTCTAGCTATGAGGTTTCAGCGTGCCTGTCAGTCTGTTTCCTTAGCCACTCCATAGCGGTGGAAACACAAGGACGACTTTATAAACTGCTTTCAGTATCAACTTAATGCAATTACAGGCAAAAGTTAGATACTCACACCTCTGTAATGGAAGACACGTGCCGGCTTTGGTCAACCAAAAGAGGTCCAGCCGTATGATCAGCCTCACTCGTTACGTTGCCACACGTCTCCTTCTCCGTACCCTCGGCTTTAATCACGTCCTTGTATAACTCACGTAGAGGCTCAGTCTTGGTTACGTCAGGGTAGATAGGAGCGCAAACGAGAGATTCTCAGCGGCTGATTTCCTTAATGCGATTTCACGTGATGCATCACGCCTTTTTTAACAATAAAGGCAAAAATAAAAGAGAAAGAAAAGTCCATTCCTCACCCTCTCACCACTTTGGTTCACAGCTTTACTTGCAGGAATCTTCTAGGTTCTTCAGAAAGGATATAGGATCATCTCCCCCCTTTCCACCGGGCTGAAGCTCGCCATCTGTTAGAAATAATCAACTCAGTTTCTTCGTTCGATAAACTCCATAGACTGCGTCTTCAGAACCAAAAGTGGGTTTTATTCGGGCAGGAACAAAATACACAGAGATGTACAGCAAAAGCAGTATAAATGGCAGGAATCTTAAATGACAGGCGCGGAAGCCCCAGGTGTCACACTCAAGATGGATTCAAAATAATGGCTTCCCGTCTCATGGCACACAAGATGGAATAGTGTCGCCCCGCCTGTCTAAAGCAGGGCGTTTTTATACAATTTTTCTCCATAGAGAATCACTGTATACAATGACCCTCTATGGACAAATGGTTACGTAACCTGTCATGAGTGATCCTTTCACATTATTATACAACATATATTGACATGAAGAAGCACATTAATTTCATTACTAACTACATACTATACTTAATTTTATCTACACAAATTATCTCATAATAGCCTTTTTGGGACCAAGCACAAATCACAACTTATTGACATTAATCAGCTCTGTTCTTGATCATGAGAAACGTCATATTAGCCTAGAGGGATAGAATACACCGTAAAATATCTAGAAATACTGGTATATTGAGAGTAAATGGTGAATTGGTTAACCATAATCTTGATGGACTTTTGATATATGCTTGGACCAAACCTAATTAGCTCCATCTGTTTTCTTATACAGGTTAGGTCATTGCTTATAGCTAGAAGACATGACATTTAGATTTCTACTAACAGAGAAATTCAATAGTTCCATTTTCAAGCTTAAACTGAAACTTTTACAGACAAAATGGCTGACAGAGGCCTTGGTACCCATGGCCTCCGTCTAACATGGGGGGGCTATGTACCAGGATGGGGGACATATATACTGATCATAAGACTGACACTGGCATTATAAGACGAATCCTATTTAACATTACAAATTTTATTTGTTTTCTCTTTTCCTTCACCAAATTTGGGGGTGCGTCTTATAATCATGTGCGTCTTATAAAGCGAAAACTACGGTACATCTAGATCTCCTGCTCAATATATTTTATATCATATCTGAAGTGCAGGGAAATATGCACCAACCATTCACAGGCTGCAGATTTTTTTCTGCACCAACTACACAAGGAAAAAAAATAGCATTGGCACCGCAGTTGTGAAATGTCACAGGCTTTTCTGGCTTCAGGATAGACATGCAGATTTGTCAAGTGCATTAGAATAGGCAGCGTGGGCATTACGCTGTGTGCACCGCAGATTTGGTGCATCTTCTAACAGAAAAATGCACCAAAATATGAGGTGAGTTTTGCACAGATTTTGTGCGTTTTTGGTGCAGACTTGAGACATGTGCCATACATTTTCTTTAATAGAAAAACTAAAAGGCAAATCTGCTCCAGTAATTGACTGCTGCTGATTTTTTCTGCACCCAAATCTGCAAGGAAAAAATCAGCTACAAGTGCACAAAATGTCACAATTCCTATTGACTTTACTGGCATAAGGATAGACATGCAGAGTATTGACAAATCTGCACCAAACATCGCACTGTGCGCACATAGCCTTATGTGGATTTTCTGGAGCTGTTCTGACTTCGTCTATATAATGAGATTTGACCTTTGGGGTGTATGATTTGTTCCTATAATTATCATTTGTTCCTATAATTACTATGACAGGAAAATAATCATAAAACCACTTTTTGCCAGTTGTTTTCTGTCGGCCCAGGAGACTGTCACTGCAATCTAATGTATATGGATATATTCTACTGGCTTGTTATAAATCTGTGAAATAAGTCCACCGATAATATATCATCATTTAGGCTCATTATGACTTTGGATTGAGAAATATTCTGTCGGTTTTGAGAAGACTGAGGTCACAGAAAAGAGAAAGACAGGAGGAGAGCGAGTCCTGCATGGTGGTGCGAGCCCTGCGAGACGTGAACCTTTCCAAGCTGGTAAGTGTTATGCCAAAAAGGAGAGCAATACAATTAACGTATAAATGGTGAGTGTTCTCCTAATGGTGGACACACTTATGGGTTAGACGTTTAATGGCAGAATATATGTGTCAGAATGGGACAAGGAGGCAGTAATATCTGTATTTACATCATTTACTGCCACAGGGTTGTAAGGAATAACAGGGGGAAGTCGTCTCCTTGACTGATCCTCAGGCTGGGGAGCCCTAACTGTCCCTTATTCTAAAGATACCTCTGATGATGAAGATGTCTGGGCCACCACCCTTGCCCTGCTACTTGCCAGTCCTGATCTAATACCCCGTTTCCCCACTCCAGAGAAAGGTTGGGCAGGAGTGGTAAAATGTCACACAAATAAGTGAACAGGGAAACAAGGCTTTCACAGCAATACACACAGAGGTATATGACAATAAGTGCAAAGGAGGAAATAAAGAGCAGGGGGAAATAACCAGATGACAAGAGAATTTCCACAGCACTCAGAAGATTACAAGCAACTGGATCACCACAGCATGTGGACGAGTATTATAAAAGCTATAGTCGTCATGGGAAGACAGATTCCACCATCTTAAATAGGCGGGGAGCGACTTTGATAGGTTTCTCAGAACATGTGATCCAGAGGTCACAATGAGACTAATGATAGCCCGATCATTAATGAGACCAGAGCTGGTCGATGCTTGAGCCGCCTGTGCAACCCAGAAGCTTCAGAGAATCCACAGTGTCAGAATCTGTAGTGTGAACAGTGCCAGATGCCGCCTTGACATTACAAGTGTTGAGCCAAACGCCGTGTGACATTTACAGGAAAGACTAGGAGGCAGCACTACACCATTTAGAGTGAGAGACTGGGAGGCAGCAATACAATACTGTGTAAAAGTAACCGGGGTGGAACAAATGCTGCTAGGTAAGAAGCTTTCAAAAATAGACACTTTATTTTTTAGCAATTACCGTAACTAAATACAAAGTGAATGGAGAAATCTAAGGTCCATCAGTATTTGGTGACCGTCCATTGCTTACATCACCTCTTCTAGGTCACTTATCACATGCAAAATGTCAGGGATTTTATAGGATCATATTGGGTGTATCAGTAACCAATTCTACCAAATAGATGATAATGATGATCATTTTCATATGTAGGTTCACGGAAACAGAAACATGTGCACAGGAGGCTTAATAGTGGGTGAGAAACAGCCAGACTCCGGTGCAAAGGTGAGACTGTGCAAGACTGATTGATGACACAGATCGTACACTATGAACAGACCGAGCACAGCAGCAAGGCAGTTATACTGCATCTGCAAGGTGTCTCCCAGGGAAATACTTCACAGCAGAATAGATTTTCTACATGTGTTTGTGTTCAAGCTCTTCTGAAGAAGCACCAAGACATGGTCAATGCTGAGGACCGTGGTCACCCAGTGAAACAGCTCAGGAGACGTAAGACACATTGCTATCTCTCTTCATTACCGACAGATGTCCAGCAGTGCCATCAGCTCAGAACGGCAGAAACCAGTGGGACCAGCTACACCCATTTACCAGTTCAGAGAAGAGGTCATTTCCATGGAAGAATTAAAGGAAAAAAAACAAATCTTCATAAAAATAGAGAATAGAGGAACCACGGAACAGAAACATGTCAGCCGCTCTATGGACCAATGAATAAAATGTGAAATATTTATCTGTAAGACTAAGGCTGGCTTCACACTGCAGTTTTTTCACTGATCAGTTTCCATCCGATTTGTGTGCCAAAACCAGGAGTGTCTCCAAAACTCAGAACAGGTGTCAATCTTTCAATTATACTTTTTCTCTGCAAGTTCCTCTCCTGGTTCCTCTCCTGGTTTTGGCACACAAATCTGATGGACACTGATCAGTGAAAAAACTGCAGTGTGAAACCAGCCAAACAGTTTATTCCTCAAGGACCCGAGAGCGACGCAATAATGAGGGTCTGCAGGAACATTGCAGCTCGGTGGAGGGTCCAGTAAGCCGAGGATGACAGTCATCATGTAATGGTGGGGATTTGGTGAGAGTTACTGCTGATAAATTCAGGCAGATCTTTTATCCATGGTATAATACCATCAGGAGGCGTCTGATCAACTCCTAATTTATGCTACAGCCGGACAGCAACCTCCAATATTCAGCCAATGTCCTAAAGAACGAAGAATCCTGGGAGTAATGATCGTCAGAGATCTCATATCATCCCTTCTGTCTGGGATAATAAAAAAGATCCGCACAAGCCTCATACAGAGGATCAGGGGTCAGTCCTCAAAGACGTTTGGAACAATCTCCTGTCGAGCTCCTCCATAACCTGTGTACAAGTGACAAGAAAAAAGATGAAGAGACGGGCGGTCACTGAATACTGAGGATGGATAAGATAGGCGGTCACTGAATACTGAGGATGGAGGAGACGGGCGGTCACTGAATACTGAGGATGGAGGAGACGGGCGGTCATTGAATACTGAGGACGGAGGAGACGGGCGGTCACTGAATACTGAGGACGGAGGAGACGGGCGGTCACTGAATACTGAGGATGGAGGAGACGGGCGGTCACTGAATGCTGAGGATGGAGGAGACGGGCGGTCACTGAATACTGAGGATGGAGGAGACGGGCGGTCATTGAATACTGAGGACGGAGGAGACGGGCGATCACTGAATGCTGAGGATGGAGGAGACGGGCGGTCACTGAATGCTGAGGATGGAGGAGACGGGCGGTCACTGAATACTGAGGATGGAGGAAACGGGCGATCACTGAATCCTGAGGATGGAGGAGACAGGCGGTCACTGAATACTGAGGATGGAGGAGACGGGCGGTCACTGAATACTGAGGATGGAGGAGACGGGTGGTCACTGAATACTGAGGATGATGGAGACGGGCGGTCACTGAATACTGAGGATGGAGAAGACGGGCAATCACTGAATTCTGAGGACGCAGGAGATGGGCGGTCACTGAATACTGAGGATGGAGGAGACGGGTGATCACTGAATACTGAGGACGGAGGAGACAGGCGGTCACTGAATAATGAGGACGGAGGAGACGGGCGATCACTGAATGCTGAGGATGGAGGAGACGGGCGGTCACTGAATGCTGAGGATGGAGGAGACGGGCGGTCACTGAATACTGAGGATGGAGGAAACGGGCGATCACTGAATCCTGAGGATGGAGGAGACGGGCGGTCACTGAATACTGAGGATGGAGGAGACGGGCGGTCACTGAATACTGAGGATGGAGGAGACGGGTGGTCACTGAATACTGAGGATGATGGAGACGGGCGGTCACTGAATACTGAGGATGGAGAAGACGGGCAATCACTGAATTCTGAGGACGCAGGAGATGGGCGGTCACTGAATACTGAGGATGGAGGAGACGGGTGATCACTGAACACTGAGGATGGAGGAGACGGGCGATCACTGAATACTGAGGATGGAGGAGACGGGCGGTCACTGAATACTGAGGATGGAGGAGACGGGCGGTCACTGAATACTTAGGATGGAGGAGACGGGCGGTCACTGAATACTGAGGATGGAGGAGACGGGCGGTCACTGAATGCTGAGGACGGAGGAGACAGGCGATCACTGAATACTGAGGATGGAAGAGACAGGCGAAACGGGCGGTCACCGAGTACTGAGGACGGAGGAGACGGGCGGTCACCGAATACTGAGGATGGAGGAGACGGGCGGTCAATGAATACTGAGGATGGAGGAGACGGGCGGTCACTGAATACTGAGGACGGAGGAGACGGGCGGTCACTGAATACTGAGGATGGAGGAGACGGGCGGTCACCGAGTACTGAGGACGGAGGAGACGGGCGGTCACTGAATACTGAGGACGGAGGAGACGGGCGGTCAATGAATACTGAGGATGGAAGAGACGGGCGGTCACCGAGTACTGAGGACGGAGGAGACGGGGCGGTCACTGAATACTGAGGACGGAGGAGACGGGCGGTCAATGAATACTGAGGATGGAGGAGACGGGCGGTCACCGAGTACTGAGGACGGAGGAGACGGGTGGTCAATGAATACTGAGGATGGAGGAGACGGGCGGTCACTGAATACTGAGGACGGAGGAGACGGGCAGTCACTGAATACGGAGGAGGAACGGGCGGTCACTGAATACTGAGGACGGAGGAGACGGGCGGTCACTGAATACTGAGGACGGAGGAGACGGGCGGTCAATGAATACTGAGGATGGAGGAGACGGGCGGTCAATGAATACTGAGGATGGAGGAGACGGGGCGGTCACTGAATACTGAGGACGGAGGAGACGGGCGGTCACTGAATACTGAGGATGGAGGAGACGGCGCGGTCACTGAATACTGAGGATGGAGGAGATGGGCGGTCACTGAATACTGAGGACGGAGGAGACGGGTGGTCCTTTAACACTGAGGACGGAGGAGACGGGCAGTCACTGAATACTGAGGATGGAGGAGACGGGTGGTCCCTTAACACTGAGGGTGTAAGAGATGGGCGGTCACTGAATACTGAGGATGGAGGAGACGGGCGGTCACTGAATACTGAGGACGGAGGAGCCGGGCGGTCAATGAATACTGAGGATGGAGGAGACGGGCAGTCACTGAATACTGAGGACGGAGGAGACGGTGGTCACTGAATACTAAGGACGGAGGAGACGGGCGGTCACTGAATACTGAGGACGGAGGAGACGGGCGGTCACCGAGTACTGAGGACAGAGGAGACGGGCGGGTCACTGAATACTGAGGACGGAGGAGACGGGCGGTCAATGAATACTGAGGATGGAGGAGACGGGCGGTCACTGAATACTGAGGACGGAGGAGGGCGGGCGGTCACTGAATACTGAGGACGGAGGAGACGGGCGATCACTGAATACTGAGGATGGAGGAGGCGGGCGGTCACTGAATACTGAGGATGGAGGAGACGGGGCGGTCACTGAATACTGAGGACGGAGGAGACGGGCGGTCAATGAATACTGAGGACGGAGGAGACGCGGGGTCAATGAATACTGAGGATGGAGGAGACGGGCGGTCACTGAATACTGAGGACAAGAGGAGACGGGCGATCACTGAATACTGAGGATGGAGGAGACGGGCAGTCACTGAATACTGAGGATGGAGGAGACGGGCGGTCACTGAATACTGAGGATGGAGGAGATGGGCAGTCACTGAATACTGAGGACGGAGGAGAACGGGCGGTCACTGAATACTGAGGATGGAGGAGACGGGCGGTCACTGAATACTGAGGACGGAGGAGACGGGCGGTCACTGAATACTGAGGACGGAGGAGCTGGGCGGTCAATGAATACTGAGGATGGAGGAGAAGGGCAGTCACTAAATACTGAGGACGGAGGAGACGGGTGGTCGCTGAATACTGAGGACGGAGGAGACGGGCGGTCACTGAATACTGAGGACGGAGGAGACGGGCGGTCACTGAGGACGGAGGAGACGGGCGGTCACTGAATACTGAGGACGGAGGAGACGGGCGGTCAATGAATACTGAGGATGGAGGAGATGGGCGGTCACTGAATACTGAGGATGGAGGAGACGGGCGGTCACTGAATACTGAGGACGGAGGAGACGGGCGGTCACTGAATACTGAGGATGGAGGAGACGGGCGGTCACTGAATACTGAGGACGGAGGAGACGGGCGGTCACTGAATACTGAGGACGGAGGAGACGGGCGGTCACTGAATACTGAGGATGGAGGAGACGGGCGGTCACTGAATACTGAGGATGGAGGAGACGGGCGGTCACTGAATACTGAGGACGGAGGAGACGGGCGGTCACTGAATACTGAGGATGGAGGAGACGGGCGGTCACTGAATACTGAGGATGGAGGAGACGGGCGGTCACTGAATACTGAGGACGGAGGAGGCAGGCAGTCACTGAATACTGAGGATGGAGGAGACGGGCGATCACTGAATACTGAGGACGGAGGAGACGGGCGGTCACTGAATACTGAGGACGGAGGAGCCGGGCGGTCACTGAATACTGAGGACAGAGGAGACGGGCAGTCACTGGATACTGAGGACGGAGGAGAAGGGCGGTCACTGAATACTGAGGACAGAGGAGATGGGTAGTCACTGAATACTGAGGATGGAGGAGACGGGCGATCACTGGATACTGAGGATGGAGGAGACGGGCGGTCACTGAATACTGAGGACGGAGGAGAAGGGCGGTCACTGAATAATGAGGATGGAGGAGACGGGCGGTCACTGAATACTGAGGACGGAGGAGAAGGGCGATCACTGAATACTGAGGATGGAGGAGACGGGCGGTCACTGAATACTGAGGATGGAGGAGACGGGCGGTCACTGAATACTGAGGACGGAGGAGACGGGCGGTCACTGAATACTGAGGATGGAGGAGACGGGCGGTCACTGAATACTGAGGAAGGAGGAGACGGGCGGTCACTGAATACTGAGGACGGAGGAGACGGGCGGTCACTGAATACTGAGGACGGAGGAGACGGGCGGTCACTGAATACTGAGGACGGAGGAGACGGGCGGTCACTGAATACTGAGGATGGAGGAGACGGGCGGTCACTGAATACTGAGGATGGAGGAGACGGGCAGTCACTGAATACTGAGGATGGAGGAGACGGGCGGTCACTGAATACTGAGGACGGAGGAGACGGGCGGTCACTGAATACTGAGGACGGAGGAGGCAGGCAGTCACTGAATACTGAGGATGGAGGAGACGGGCGATCACTGAATACTGAGGACGGAGGAGACGGGCGGTCACTGAATACTGAGGACGGAGGAGCCGGGCGGTCACTGAATACTGAGGACAGAGGAGACGGGCAGTCACTGGATACTGAGGACGGAGGAGAAGGGCGGTCACTGAATACTGAGGACGGAGGAGATGGGTAGTCACTGAATACTGAGGATGGAGGAGAAGGGCGGTCACTGGATACTGAGGATGGAGGAGACGGGCGGTCACTGAATACTGAGGACGGAGGAGACGGGCGGTCACTGAATAATGAGGATGGAGGAGACGGGCGGTCACTGAATACTGAGGACGGAGGAGAAGGGCGGTCACTGAATACTGAGGATGGAGGAGACGGGCGGTCAATGAATACTGAGGGGATTTACATTTCTTATTGTTTACTCACATTTTGTTAATTGATAGGAATAATGTATGGCCACGTCTAATTTGGAAGCTTGTTACGGTGCAGCATTATTTCCACACCTCCCTAAAACTTTTGCACATTTCTGAAGCATCATTGTTCAGAGATAAGGGACAGGTATTGTTAGTCATTACATTATTTATCTATGGGATTTTCCACAAATACATTATCACACCCATCGGCCTGATCTCTGGGCTCAGCGTGAGATCTCTGAACCTAGTGATTGGCTGCAGCGATCATCACAACCAAGAAAAGGGAGCATTGCTACAGTAGCAAAGGGCAAGAATAGCTTGTTCTCCTATATTTATCTGGATACAATCTGAATTGTTGTAACATTCCTGTCACTTTCCTCCCAGGTTGGAGAGGATGAGCCGCTCTTCCAGGCTCTGCTCAATGACGTCTTCCCGGGCGTCCAGTCAGAGAGCAATTCCTACATCGCCCTTCAGAATGCCATATCTAAGCAGGTGAAAATATCCGGGCTCGTAAATCACCCGGCCTGGAACCAAAAACTGATCCAGGTACTGAACCGATGGCTTTCATTTCATGGTGTGATAAGGCATACCCCACTGTTGGGCAGCCCCACCTTACAGGGAATCTGTCATCTCCTTTTCTGTTATTGAACCGCCCCCAATGTTATAATGATCATGAACTGTATATCTGTATTTTTTATTTATTTTTAATCGTTGTTTAACACAAAAAAAGCACTTTATATACTTCGATGTTTTCATTAACTAGCTGCCCAAACAGTCATACAGTCATCCGGGCCATTAGCAGTCATGCCGAAATTCATCTAATACTGTAAGACCTGTGGTGATGTCACGAACATGTGACTAGAATAGGCAGAGCTAAGTTTACATTGCCTTCACACAAGTCCTGTTTACGGTCACATGGTCATGACATCACACAGGTCCCTCCAGAGAGCATTAGATGAATTTCGGCATGTTTGCAGTTGATTGATATGACTGCTCACAGCCCGGATGACTGTATGACTGCTTGGGCAGCTAGCTAATGAAAACATCAATGTATCTAATGTGCTTTTTTTGAATAAATGTAAGAATTTATAAAAAATGCAAAGTTCATGATCTAAATAACATTTCATAATTAAAATGGATATTGTTTGTTCCCTGTCATCACTTCAGGACTGAAATAACAACAAATGACTGTGTGTGATTATCTGCCCATCTTCCCTGGTGTCAGATGTGCCAGTGTTCATGTGTTATCTTCCAGCTCTATGAAGCCTCTGAAGTCCGTCATGGCCTGATGACACTTGGTCCTAGCGGTTCTGGAAAGTCCTCACTCCTTGATGTGCTGATGAAGGCCCTGACAGACTGCGGGCGTCCACACGGTGAGCTGCGCATGAACCCGAAGGCTATTACGGCTCCTCAGATGTTTGGACGTCTGGACACAGCAACCAATGACTGGACAGACGGAATATTCTCCGCTCTATGGGGGAAGACACTGAAAACTAAACAAGGTACCCGCTGCTGGTCTCCGGTCTGTAACTCTTACCTCTTCTCCTGAATCATCTTCTAAGCTGAATTAAGTCCTCAGAGCTGAACTTAATGACTACTTGGAGGTTTTTCTTTTTTTATCTGGTGATTCATACACGTTTACTGCTTTCTCTTAGGTGAAAACGTCTGGATTGTCCTGGATGGTCCTGTAGATCCTATATGGATCGAGAACCTGAATTCAGTGTTGGATGATGAGAGAACACTTACTTTGGCTAACAGCGACCGTATACCAATGTCTCCATGCTGTAAATTGCTGTTTGAGGTGGATAGTGTGGAGAATGCCTCACCAGGGACAGTATCTCGAGTGGGCATGGTCCTCCTCAGCTCTTCTGTCCTCCCCTGGAGAACAGTATTACAGGTACAGTCACACAGCTTAATCTGACGTCATTTACTAATGATTATTACAGATTTGTGTCTTCTCTCATTCTACAGAGCTGGCTAATGACTCGTTCTGATGAAGAAAGAGACCTTTACCAAGCCTTGTATGATGAGGTCTTTGAGGACGCTTATACATTCATGAGACTGAAACTTCATCCGAAAATGAAGCTTCTGGAGTGTAATTATGTTATTATTATTATTATTATTTATTCATTTATATAGCGCTATTAATTATGCAGGTGAATGGATCCCCCCCATTTAGATGAGAATCTCCTTCTACTTCTGTATACCTCTATGTGCCGTCCAGGTCATCAATGTACCAAGGGACGGCAGAGATATTTTATTTTTGAAGATTAATGTATGTTTATTGCACCTGAACTATGAGTTGTTCAGTGTCACAGAGGTAGGCAGAATGTTAGATGTTTTCTCCTCCCACAAATACTCATTTTTTTATTTAGGGTCCTTGTTTTACCTAATTAATAATACTCCAATGTTTTTTGGTGTAAACTCCAATTTACATGAGCAGATACCGTATTTTTTGCTTTATAAGACACGCCAGATTGTAAGACACATCACTAATTTGGTGACGGAGAAGAGAAAATTTTTTTTTAATGGTAAATGGGGTCCGTCTTATAATGCCAGTGTCTGTCTTACAATCACTATATATGTCCCCCTCATCTTGGTATATAGCCTCCCCATCCTGGTACATGGTCCCCCATCCTGGATATGGGTCCCCCCATCCTGGATATGAGCCCCCCATTCTGAATATGGGCTTTCCATCCTAGATATGGCCCTCTTATTCTGGTACATGCCCCCCACCCATCCTGTATATGAGCCCCATTAACCTGGTTATGGCCACCCATTCTGGATATGGCCCCCTTATCCTGGTACATGGCTCCCCCTATCGTGCATATGGCCCCCTATCCTGGATATGCCTCTGCCGGCATGCGCACTAAAATAATAAACAGCTGATAACTTACCATCCACCACTCCCTGCCTGCAGCATCGCCGCCGTCTTCCTGTATCTGTGCTCGGCATCCGATCATGTGACTGGGGCTCTTAGAGATTCCGGACACAGTCACTACTTACAGGAGTATAAACAGCAGATAAATCAGGTAATCTGTGGGCAGCTTCCAGGAAAGCTTGTAGTATTTAGGGAGTAGACAGAGACTAAGAGGATTCAGGGAGTAAATAGAGGTGTATTCAGATTATGGTTAAGAGGTCAAAATACCAGATCACAACAAGTATAGGGAGCAGACAAAAGGGAAATCAAGCCACAATCCAGGGTCAAATAAGAGATCAGAACAGATCACAGGGGTGCACACCAAATACCACTTCACGTATATGATAGGTGGGATTACATTTAAATCACCACTCCAGTACTGAAAATCCCACCCACTAGAGTGGTGCTTTAAAGGATGGTCCATATTGGTTTAGTGGACATTTTTCCTCAAATGTAAATGTCTGTACAGATCATTTAATCTTATTGTATTGCCCGATGCAAACTATTAGGTACGTGTGTGGATGGGCCCTAAATGAGGGCCACCCATAACTGAGAAAAAGGCGTCTCCATCATCCCTGCTCTATCTACACTGATATTTCCTGCTCTCCTTCCTGACATGGAGTCATAAATACTTTGTATCGTGGGATGTCACATCCCATAACTATATCGTACAATGAGAGACATTTTAAGCCTATTTTATGGGATAGAAGGAAACCTTCCCAATTATCAGAACTGCACATCCCAGGAGTAGGCGGCAAGAACAACACTGGTCTGATGATTCGGGTATATTGTCTGAATGACACAGAGACGTCCACCGTTGTGCAGAGCTGCTGCACAGAATATGGACATGGAAAAATAAAATAACATAATGTCACCTGTATTACTCATTTTCCTGTTGAACATGTGTTTGTGTATTTTCTTTATTTGTGATGAAGGTGACATTGGTACTATTGTCAGCTCCTCCTTTCTTCTCATCATTTGTATGACTGTCTTGATTTTCTTCCGCAGTCTGTGAATCTCTTGGACGGCTGGATGCCCCCAGCAGCGGAGCACAGAGTCACAGATCGCGGCCATCTTCACAGACTCTTCATCTTCGCCCTGATGTGGAGTTTAGGGGCTCTTCTTGAACAGGACAGTCTTGATCGCTTCGACACCTTCCTTAGAAGCCACAAAAGCAAGTTGGACTTACCAGAAGTGGACGCTTAGGCTCGACAGTCAATGTTTGACTTCTTAGTGAATGAGAATGGTAAACTGCACTGCAGATTTAAGGTTCTGTAAAGTGTCACATGTAGTAAATGGAAGAGCCCATCACTTCCTCAGGCAGATTCCTACATCTTCTTACTCCTCTATTAATAACATACTTGTGTTGGTGTGCTCTGCACATTTGTGTCTTTGTATTGTACAGTAGCACTGCTAATGATTATATTATATTGGTATTGTGGGTCCCTATGCCGTCAGACAGCATGAAATCTCCTAATTGTCTAGTTTGAAAATAAATCAGTGCTTATAAAACAGATTTTAGTTCCTTAATTCTCAGTCTCATTTACTTTCAGGTGACTGGGAGCACTGGAATCAGAGAGTCCCACAATATTCCTATCCAAGCTATTGCTTTCCAGATTCCTCATCCATATTGGTACCGAATATCGACACCGTCCGGACTCAGTTTCTAATAGACACAATTGCAAAACAGCAAAAGGTAAGACACATCTTTATATAAAACCAAGTGATTGATCTCAGTGAGAGAAACCAGGGCTGTGGAGTCAGTAGAACAAACATCCGACCCCTCAATTTCCTTGAATCTAACTCCACCAGAATTGACATCGGCTCCACGACTCGACGCCACAGCCATAGGAGAAACAAAATAATAATCTTTTAATTGTGATACCTTTTATCGGCTAAGAAAAATATAATGATGTTACATAGTGAGCTCTCACGACTGCTTTCCTCTCTTCAGGCATGGTAGAACAAAGTCTTGCAAGTTGAGAGGTGCTCCACCCCTTCTCACTGAGCCTGAACACATAAATTGCTGTTTTTACCTTGTGTGCCCATAATGAATCTGGCCCTGCTGCACCCTGCATCTATGAGGTATGTTCACACTAGATCAGGTTTTAAATACGTTAGTCTAGGACCGTTCTGATAGGGGTCACCGTGGAGTGGTAGAACGGCTTCCGTACTTTTTTGCAAAAAACGTACTAACTAAGAACCCTGCTGTTGATACTATTTTGCACTTGCTTTTTTACTCTTGAAGCAGTGATACATTTTTTGGACGTTTTTTGCACTATCTTTTTTGTGATATATACTCTTGGTGGAGTGAACATGGTTTACAGCCCTGTTCACATTGTGATCTGGCTCAGTATCAGTTTTTTTATGGTAGAACAAAGTGTCTGAAGAAACACAAACATATCCACCAAAAGAGCACAGACATGGCTTTTTGTGGGTATTTTTGAGTTTCTTCAGATACTTTGTTATACTATGCCTGACGAAGAGAGGAAAGCAGTCGTGAGAGCTCACTTTGTAACATCATTTAATTTCTTTTTGTTAGCCATTAAAAGGTATCATAACTGTAAGATTATTATTTTGTTTCTCCCATTGTGAGAAATCAGTTTTTTTCCACTGTCTAACCTGGTACTGTGATGCACCGGAGGACATCACAGCCCTGCCCTGACATTTTTAATACGTTGGTGCCACGCAATATGGTCTCGTCACTTTCGCCAACATGTGACGACCTGAATTCCCTAGCAGTGTGCAAGGTCAGCTTAGTACAGACACAACTTGTTCACGCAGCCTCTGTCATGGCACCACACCTGCTCACAACCCTGGCAGGCTGGGAGACCCTTTTCACTAGCCTCGGTGAAGCAGAATCCGCCAGCGCGATGGTACCGCCGCCAGTTCCTCGTTAGATATTGCTCAGTCTGTAAACAGGACCAGTAGTATGTAATATTAAACCAAAAACACATACATTTAATCACCTTAAGGGCACACTAGATAATAACACTACTTACTGAATGGATTTACAGATATGTAACTACAGGCAGTGGTACAACGAGTATAAGCAGTCATACATAAGTCCGTTACCAGTTTCGATGGTAACTCTGCCCACAGGAGGCGCTGCGGAGCCCCAGGGGTTTCCTTGGTTATTTCCAGTACTATACACACCATGATCTCATCTCAGAAGAACAACTAGAAAATATAGGGGCACTTTTTAACCCCTCACGTCACCAAACCCTTGGTGACCTCATATGGGGGCTGAACAACAGAGAAATATGAAATCCCAGCTTTCTGCACATCTTTGCTGCTGAGTATCCCAGGCAAGAGATATTGCCGTCATATTTCCTATCATGATTGTAACTGTTCATAGATGGGAAACATGACATGACGTGTACTATCTTCCAGCTAGATATTAATTTGAGGCTGATAGGCAGGTTGCACAGTTATGAGGAAATATTTATTATTTTCCTCCCTCTCTTCTGAGGCTGAAAATCTGTCTTCCATACTTGGATGAGTTAGGCACACCCCAATATTTCTAAATTTCCATAGGAGCTGACCTGTCTGTGATCTATTCTGCTGTAATTTCCTAGCCCTATAGGGGGTCTTCATCTCCTTCCTCTACTTATCTTTCTCATTTCACCATCTGCCATTGGAACCATTTATTGGGAGATGGGGCATCGTACTTCAGACTTTTACTTCGAACAAGGGAAAATACAGGTGCATGTAGACATGATATTTGCCATATTCTACACACCTGCCCCCTTTAGAGACGTATCTAGGGACTTATGAGTTTTTCATGACTTTTTTTTCTTTTCGTATAAGGGAAACACATTGTATATTGATGGTCTTGTTCATTGACCAGATTTCCTGGTTTTGGATATTGAAGCATTTGTGACATAGCTGGGTCTAAACTTCAGCTTTCTTATATTCATGGAGTAAAGTTGTTCAAATGATTGTTCAGATGGACGGATGTGTGTAGTGAGGATCTGATGTAAGGAGGAAAATATTCAGCTCACCACTTAGCCAGCCGGCGTGCAAGGACCAATGACCTGATAGCACCATGTGAACAATGCAGTCCAGCTCCCAGGAATATTTCAATCAAAATTCTTTATTATTATTCTCAGCGCATACAATATAAAGATATAGGAGGGCACCGCTAATCTTCCTTAACAATCAATAGGGATCGCTAGACTATCCTAGGCTGAATAAATTAACAAGAAGAGGAAAAAGTCTAAAACATCGATACAACCTCCATGTATTTATCAATTTTATCAAAAACGCTTATTTAAATCACAAGCAACATAGAGTACAGTACAATCACAAAAGACATGTAAAATCAATTAAAAGGAAAATTAATTTCCCCTGACGAAGCTGCCGGGTGCGGGCAGCGTAACGCGTGGGGAGCGCCGCACCTCCTGCTGTTATGACCTCGACCGTTCACCGGTAAATCCAGTCCAGACTGATACTAAACTCTCTTTGGGTAACTCTTTCCCTGAATTGTAAAAAAAAACTCTTGGGACATTTCCTGTTAAATAATACCTTAATACCATCTACATGTGTTTATCAAACCAATCTGAACACTAATTGTATACAATTGGGGGACTACCAAAGTTATATTATGTTCATGGGGGATAATTCTATATCCTTCTACTATCTCTATAAGAGAATTATAATGGGGATCACTTATATGCTTGAATGCTTGACTATATAATTTCCACCATAGGTTTACATAAAACCTCTTGATGGTCTGATTAGGGTTTATTGCATACTAGCTGTGAGCCCGATGCAAATGCATCGGGATTCTAGAACGTGCATTAATTTGATTATAGTAGTTATAGCTACTTTTTGGGGGAGTCCAATACTTTTTTTGGGGGGTCCAATACTTTTTTTGGGGGGGTCCAATACTTTTTGGGGGGGGTCCAATACTTTTTGGGGGGGGGTCCAATACTTTTTGGGGGGGGTCCAATCCTTTTTGGGGTGGGTCCAATACTTTTTTTGGGGGGTCCAATACTTTTTGGGGGGGGTCCAATACTTTTTGGGGGGGGTCCAATACTTTTTGGGGGGGTCCAATCCTTTTTGGGGGGGGTCCAATACTTTTTTTGGGGGGTCCAATACTTTTTTTGGGGGGTCCAATACTTTTTGGGGGTGGTCCAATACTTTTTTGGGGGGGTCCAATCCTTTTTGGGGGGGTCCAATCCTTTTTTTGGGGGGGTCCAATCCTTTTTTTGGGGGGGTCCAATACTTTTTGGGGGGGGTCCAATACTTTTTTTTGGGGGGTCCAATACTTTTTTGGGGGGGTCCAATACTTTTTTGGGGGTCCAATACTCTTTTTGGGGGGTCCAATACTTTTTTGGGGGGGTCCAATACTTTTTGGGGGGGGTCCAATACTCTTTTTGGGGGGTCCAATACTTTTTGGGGGGGGTCCAATACTTTTTGGGGGGGGTCCAATACTTTTTGGGGGGGGTCCAATGTCAGCCACAGGATTTTCGCGGGCAAACCTGCAAGTGTAGCGACTCGCAATGGCCTCGCGGCCATTGCTCGCGCTACACAGCGCCTCGCAATGAATCCCCATTGAAAGTATAGGGGGAGTTGCGGCAGGTGCGGTAGCTGAGGTAGCGACTCTCAATGGCCTCGCGGCCATTGCTCGCGCTACCTCAGCGGTAAATCGCTAAGTTTGTGGCCGAGCCTCTGGTTCTATTTTCGGCCAGCGACTCGCATTGGCCGCTTCGCGGCCATTGCTCGCGCGTGGTGACGTCACAGTGTGACATAGCCACGGCGTTTTCGGGGGCCGACACGATTTTGCCTACGGCAATTATAGAGTAGATTTATTAACATACCCAATAAGGTTCCTCTATAGGATATAAGTAAATATATTGATATATACAACGAGTGGTCATCAGAGAAATTGTTGCAATTCCATGTATTATATGGAGATCTCTTATATCAAAGGTTTTTATATATAAGTAATTTATTGAATGGTATTGTTGTATATCTAACTTGTACAGAGCGATATTAATGAAAAAATGGTGCCTATACAAACTGTCTAATTGAAATATATATATTGTGACTAATTTACCTTGGTGTTTGTAAGCAGTAGATTGGTACCCCTAGATATATTTTTATTAATATGTGGTTTATGGCAGAAACCTGGCCTTTTAATTAATTTTCAATGTCTTTTGTGATTGTACTCTATGTTGCTTGTGATTTGAATAAACTTTTTTGATAAAATTGATAAATACATGGAGGTCGTATCACTGTTTTAGACTTTGTCCTCTTCTTGTTAATCTTCTCAGCACATCCCATATAAACTGCACATAGATACTGGACATACAGGCATGAGATACAGGGAGCAGAGTGCTGCGCTGGCAACGCGTTTCGGACTAAGGTGTCCTTTGTCAAGCCTACAATGTGCACTAAGACCAAATGCTTTATAGTGGTGGGTGGACTGAAACACAATCAGTGCAATTTGCATTAATTATCAGGTGTTAATACGAAACCACCCATCACAAAAAGGCTAACAAATGATCTATATACTCCAGATACAAAAGATTTCACCCGACACTATAGCCCCAAACCTTCTTTTAGGACAGTGTCTGGCCCACCTAATCACCTTGGCTTATCACCTGTACCAGTGTTGCTCAGTCTTAAAGTGTTTAATATATAATTTTCAGTTTATAGAGACAGCACTCACTGCTTTCTTTTGCTCTCTTTAATCGGCACCGTTTCGCTGATGTTCAGTTTCCACAGGTCTGTACCTGTACAGACCCGCAGAAGCTGAACATCAGCGAAACGGTGCCGTCGTCTGCCTCCAACACCCCCTCCCTGCACAAGATGTAACCCACATATAGGCGATTAAAGCGAGCAAAAGAAACCGGTGATCTATATATTCACACAGTGAAACAATAATAACAACATACATACACATAATGCTCAAAACAAGATACAAACTGAATCAAAAAGGAAAGTTACATAATTGTATAGAATATGAAAATAAAACCACAACTAAATATATAAAAAATGAAATACACATAAAATTAATAATGAAACATAACATTGCAGCGTAAATTGAGACCAGATGGAAATCTGGTGCCCAACATTAGTATCCAATACGCTTTTCTCGTACATTGTAGGCTTGACAAAGGACACCTTAGTCCGAAACGCGTTGCCTGCGCAGCACTCTGCTCCCTGTATCTCATGCCTGTATGTCCAGTATCTATGTGCAGTTTATATGGGATGTGCTGAGAAGAATAATAAAGAATTTTGATTGAAATATTCCTGGAAGCTGGACCTCATTTTTCTAAGTGAGAATCTGATGTATGTATTTATGATCCACAATACAACCTGTGGCAGCCACATACTGTTAATGTCCAGTCTGCCACAGTCAGGTATGTATATCTTGGGCTCTTAAAAGCCTCTGGGCATGGGTCTGGAAAATCCTACATGACCGATCAAATTCAGCAGAGAAAGTCAACACTTGTCATATCGATCACCTTGTCATTTCTCTTCAGAGGCAGCAAAGTGACTTGTTGTCTCCATCTATATAGTTGTATCACGCCTGTGCCGATCCCTCATGGACGTATTGTCTCCATCTATATAGTTGTATCACGCCTGTGCCGATCCCTCATGGACGTATTGTCTCCATCTATATAGTTGTATCACGCCTGTGCCGATCCCTCATGGACGTATTGTCTCCATCTATATAGTTGTATGACGCCTGTGCTGATCCCTCACGGACGGATTGTCTCCATCTATATAGTTGTATGACGCCTGTGCTGATCCCTCATGGACGTATTGTCTCCATCTATATAGTTGTATGACGCCTGTGCCGATCCCTCATGGACGTATTGTCTCCATCTATATAGTTGTATGACTCCTGTGCTGATCCCTCACAGGCGGATTGTCTCCATCTATATAGTTGTATGACGCCTGTGCCGATCCCTCACGGGCGTATTGTCTCCATCTATACAGTTGTATGACGCCTGTGCTGATCCCTCATGGGCAGATTGTCTCCATCTATATAGTTGTATGACTGCTGTGCTGATCCCTCACGGACGGATTGTCTCCATCTATACAGTTGTATGACGCCTGTGCCGATCCCTCACGGACAGTTTGTCCCAATCTATATAGTTGTATGACGTCTGTGCTGATCCCTCACGGACAGTTTGTCCCAATCTATATAGTTGTATGACGTCTGTGCTGATCCCTCACGGACAGTTTGTCCCAATCTATATAGTTGTATGACGCCTGTGCCGATCCCTCATGGACGGATTGTCTCCATCTATATAGTTGTATGACGTCTGTGCCGATCCCTCACAGACAGTTTGTCTCAATCTATATAGTTGTATGACGCCTGTGCCGATCCCTCACGGACAGTTTGTCCCAATCTATATAGTTGTATGACGCCTGTGCCGATCCCTCATGGGCAGATTGTCTCCATCTATATAGTTGTATGACGTCTGTGCCGATCCCTCACAGACAGTTTGTCTCAATCTATATAGTTGTATGACTCCTGTGCTGATCCCTCACGGACAGTTTGTCCCAATCTATATAGTTGTATGACGCCTGTGCCGATCCCTCATGGACGGATTGTCTCCATTTACATAGTTGTATGATGCCTGTGCCGATCCCTCACGGACAGTTTGTCTCCATCTATATAGTTGTATGACGCCTCTGCCGATCCCTCACGGACGTATTGTCTCCATCTATATAGTTGTATGACGCCTGTGCTGATCCCTCACGGACGGATTGTCTCCATCTATATAGTTGTATGACTCCTGTGCCGATCCCTCACGGACGGATTGTCTCCATCTACATAGTTGTATGACGCCTGTACCGATCCCTCACGGACGGATTGTCTCCATCTATATAGTTGTATGACGTCTGTGCCGATCCCTCACGGACGGATTATCTCCATTTACATAGTTGTATGACGCCTGTGCCGATCCCTCACGGACGGATTGTCTCCATTTACATAGTTGTATGACGTCTGTGCTGATCCCTCACGTACAGTTTGTCTCCATCTATATAGTTGTATGACTCCTGTGCCGATCCCTCACGGACGGTTTGTCTCCATCTATATAGTTGTATGACGCCTCTGCCGATCCCTCACGGACGGATTGTCTCCATCTATATAGTTGTATGACGTCTGTGCCGATCCCTCACGGACGGATTGTCTCCATCTATATAGCTGTATGACGCCTGTGCCGATCCCTCACAGATGGATTATCTCCATCTATATAGTTGTATGACACCTCTGCCGATCCCTCACAGATGGATTATCTCCATTTACATAGTTGTATGACGCCTGTGCCGATCCCTCACAGATGGATTATCTCCATTTATATAGTTGTATGACGTCTGTGCCGATCCCTCACGGACGGATTGTCTCCATCTATATAGCTGTATGACGCCTGTGCTGATCCCTCATGGGCAGATTGTCTCCATCTATATAGTTGTATGACGCCTGTGCCGATCCCTCACGGACGGATTGTCTCCATTTACATAGTTGTATGACGCCTGTGCCGATCCCTCACGGATTGTTTGTCTTCATCTATATAGTTGTATGACGCCTGTGCTGATCCCTCACGGATTGTTTGTCTCCATCTATATAGTTGTATGACGCCTGTGCCGATCCCTCACGGACGGATTGTCTCCATTTACATAGTTGTATGACGCCTGTGCTGATCACTCACGGATTGTTTGTCTTCATCTATATAGTTGTATGACGCCTGTGCCGATCCCTCACGGACGTATTGTCTCCATCTATATAGATGTATGACGCCTGTGCCGATCCCTCACGGATTGTTTGTCTTCATCTATATAGTTGTATGACGCCTGTGCTGATCCCTCACAGATTGTTTGTCTCCATCTATATAGTTGTATGACGTCTGTGCCGATCCCTCACGGACGGATTGTCTCCATTTACATAGTTGTATGACGCCTGTGCCGATCCCTCACGGACGGATTGTCTCCATTTACATAGTTGTATGACGCCTGTGCCGATCCCTCACGGATTGTTTGTCTTCATCTATATAGTTGTATGACGCCTGTGCCGATCCCTTACGGACGGATTGTCTCCATTTACATAGTTGTATGACGCCTGTGCTGATCCCTCACGTACAGTTTGTCTCCATCTATATAGTTGTATGACTCCTGTGCCGATCCCTCACGGACGGTTTGTCTCCATCTATATAGTTGTATGACGCCTGTGCTGATCCCTCATGGGCGGACTGTCTCCATCTATATAGCTGTATGACTCCTGTGCCGATCCCTCACGGACGGTTTGTCTCCATCTATATAGTTGTATGACGCCTGTGCTGATCCCTCATGGGCGGACTGTCTCCATCTATATAGCTGTATGACGCCTGTGCTGATCCCTCACGGACGGATTGTCTCCATCTATATAGTTGTATGACGCCTGTGCTGATCCCTGACGGACGGTTTGTTTCCTCATATTTCGGCTGTGACTGGCATTTGTTTCTGATTTTAGGCCGTTCTTCTGACCGGAGCTCAGGCAACTGGAAAAACTCAGATGATAAAAGCTTACATGAAGCAATACAATGTGGAAGCACACGTGTCCAAATCCGTAAACTTCTCTCCTGCTACTGATCCTGCAGCCTTCCAGGTACGACACACTGATCCTGCAGCCTTCCAGGTATAACACACTGATCCTGCAGCCTTCCAGGTATAACACACTGATCCTGCAGCCTTCCAGGTACGACACACTGATCCTGCAGCCTTCCAGGTATAACACACTGATCCTGCAGCCTTCCAGGTATAACACACTGATCCTGCAGCCTTCCAGGTATAACACACTGATCCTGCAGCCTTCCAGGTATAACACACTGATCCTGCAGCCTTCCAGGTACGACACACTGATCCTGCAGCCTTCCAGGTATAACACACTGATCCTGCAGCCTTCCAGGTACGACACACTGATCTTGCAGCCTTCCAGGTACGACACTGATGTATTCATTACAGCAATCGGACACATTTTACAGCGGGAATCGCTCGGGTCCTTCTCAATGTGGTGCAGTGAATGCCGGCCTCTAATAATAAAAATGGATTGTGGGAAGACGACTCATGTATATATCACAGAGTCTGCTGTCCTGTATTATCTTCCTAGTCATAGCTCGAGTTCTGTATCTCACATTGTGTTACAGAGAAGAATGGAAAGTTACATGGACAAACGTATTGGCAGCACGTACGGCCCTCCTGGAGGAAGAAGGATGAGCGTGTTCATTGATGACATTAACATGCCGGATGTCAATGACTGGGGAGACCAGGTACCATCATAATGATGATCATAATAATCATCTCCATAACAAAAAAATAACTAAAACTTATGCAGGCGCTGGAGAGACAGAGAGGTGCAGATAGGGTCTGACCCGGGAAGTTATCGGGTATGAAATTCACAAAACATTGTTCACCTGGGGTCACTGTGAACAATCAGAACTACTATAAAGGCTTATGATAAGAGGTACTTGCCCCCAGAAGAGCAGGGGTAAATCACCGCGCTGCCACATATAAAAGAAGGCTTGAAGATTCAGTACAACATGGGGTGATTTATAGCTATGCGTTTTGGAGATGCGGCTCCTTCATCAGGACACATCACTGATGTATATCAAGGGTCAAACACAAAGGGGGAATATAGAAAACTCATGGGTCACACACAAAGGGGGAATATAGAGGACTCACAGGTCACACACACAAAGGGGGAATATAGAGGACTCATGGGTCACACACAAAGGGGGAATATAGAGGACTCACAGGTCACACACAAAGGGGGAAAATTGAGGACTCACGGGTCACACACAAAGTGGGAATATAGAGGACTCACGGGTCACACACAAAGGGGGAATATAGAGGACTCACGGACCACACACAAAGGGGGAATATAGAGGACTCACAGGTCACACACAGTGGGAATATAGAGGACTCACGGACCACACACAAAGGAGGAATATAGAGGACTCACGGGTCACACAAGGGAGGAATATAGAGGACTCACAGGTCACACACACAGGGGGAATATAGAGGACTCACGGATCACACACAAAGGAGAAATATAGAGGACTCACAGGTCACACACAAAGGAGGAATATAGAGGACTCACAGGTCACACACAAAGGAGGAATAGAGAGGACTCATGGGCCACACACAGGGGGAATATAGAGGTCTCACAGGTCACACACAAAGGGGGAATATAGAGGACTCACGGACCACACACAAAGGGGGAATATAGAGGACTCCCGGACCACACACACACAGGGGGAATATAGAGGACTCACGGACCACACACAAAGGGGGAATATAGAGGACTCACGGGTCACACACAAAAGGGGAATATAGAGGACTCACGGTCACACACAAAGGGGGAATATAGAGGACTCACGAGGCACACACAAAGGGGGAATATAGAGGACTCACGGATCCACACACAAAGGGGGAATATAGAGGACTCATGGACACACACACAGGGGGAATATAGAGGACTCACAGGTCACACACACAAGGGAGAATATAGAGGACTCACGGACACACACACAGGGGAATAAGAGGGCTCAGGTCACACACAAGGGGAATATAGAGGACTCACAGGACCACACACAAGGAGGAATAAGAGGACTCAGGATCACACACAAAGGAGGAATAGAGAGGACTCACGGGTCACACACAAAGGGGAATATAGAGGACTCACGGACCACACACAAAGGAGGAATAGAGAGGACTCACGGGTCACACACAAAGGGGGAATATAGAGGACTCACGGACCACACACAAAGGAGGAATAGAGAGGACTCACGGCACACACAAAGGAGGAATATAGAGGACTCACGGACACACAAAAGGGGAATAGAGAGGACTCATGGGTCACACACAAAGGAGGAATAGAGAGGACTCACGGGTCACACACAAAGGGGAATATAGAGGATCATGGCACACACACAAAGGGGAATATAGAGGACTCACGGTCACACACAAAGGGGATATAGAGGACTCACGACCACACACAAAGGGGGAATATAGAGGACTCACGGTCACACACAAGGGGAATATAGAGGACTCACGGACCACACACAAAGGAGGAATATAGAGGACTCACGGGTCACACAAGGAGGAATATAGAGGACTCACAGGTCCACACACAGGGGAATATAGAGGACTCACGGATCACACAAAGGAGGAATATAGAGGACTCACAGGTCACACACAAAGGAGGAATATAGAGGACTCACAGGTCACACACAAAGGAGGAATAGAGAGGACTCATGGCCACACAAGGGGGAATATAGAGGTCTCACAGGTCACACACAAAGGGGAATAAGAGGACTCCCGGGACCACACACAACAGGGGGAATATAGAGGACTCACGGACCACACACACAGGGGGAATATAGAGGACTCACGGGACACACACAAAGGAGGGAATAGAGAGGACTCACGGGTCACACACCAAGGGGGAATAGAGAGGACTCACGGACCACACACAAAGGAGGAATAGAGAGGACTCACAGACCACACACAACAGGAGGAATAGAGAGGACTCCGGGCACACACCAAGGGGGAATATAGAGGACTCACGGGACACACACAAGGAGGAATAGAGAGGACTCACGGGTCACACACAAAGGGGGAATATAGAGGACTCTAGACCACACACAAAGGGGAATAGAGAGGACTCACGGACCACACACAAAGGAGGAATAGGAGGACTCCAGGTCACCAACCCAAGAGGGGGAATATAGAGGACTCACGGACACACACAAGGAGGGAATAGAGAGGACTCACGGGATCACACACAAAGGAGGATATAGGAGGACTCACGGACCACACACACAAGGGGGAATATGAGAGGACTCACAGGTCCACACAAAGGGGAATAGAGGACTCACAGACCACACAAAAAGGAGGAATAAGAGGACTCACGGGTCACACACAAGGGGAATAGAGAGGACTCACGGGTCACACACAAAGGGGGATATAGAGGACTCAGGGTCACACACAAAGGGGGAATAGAGAGGACTCACAGGTCACACAACAAAGGAGGAATATGAGGGACTCACGGACCACACACAAAGGAGGAATAGAGAGGACTCACGGCTCACACACAGGGGGAATATAGAGGATCAAGGTCACACACAAAGGAGGAATATAGAGGACTCACAGGCTCACACACAAGGGGAATATAGAGGACTCACGGCACACACAAAGGGGGAATATAGAGGACTCACGGTCACACACAAGGAGGAATATAGAGGACTCACAGGTCACACACAAAGGGGGAATTAGAGGACTCAGGACACACACAAAGGAGGAATAGAGAGGACTCACGGTCACACACAAAGGAGGAATAAGAGGACTCAGGACACACACAAAGGGGAATAGAGGATGGGCCAGCAGGGGAATATAGAGGATCACAGGTCACACACAAAGAGGAATATAGAGGACTCACGACCACACAAAGGGGGAATATAGAGGACTCATGGCCACAACAACAGGGGAATATAGAGGACTCACGGGTCACACACAAAGGAGGAATATAGAGGACTCAGAGACCACACACAAGGGGGAATATAGAGGACTCACGGGTCACACACAAAGGGGAACATAGAGGACTCACGGACCAACACAAAGGAGGAATAGAGAGGACTCACGGGTCACACACAAGGGGGAATATAGAGGACTCAGGACCACACACAAAGGAGGAATAGAGAGGACTCACGGGTCACACACAGGAATAGAGATCACATCACACAAAGGAGGAATAGAGAGGACTCACGGACACACACAAAGGAGGAATAGAGAGGACTCACGGGTCACACAGAGGGGGAATATAGAGGATCAGTCAACACAAAGGGATAGGGGATCCACACACAAAGGAGGAATATAGAGGACTCACTGACCACACACAAAGGGGGAATATAGAGGACTCACAGGTCACACACAAAGTGGGAATATAGAGGACTCACGGGTACACACACAAAGGGGGAATATAGAGGACTCATGGACTCACACACAAAGGTGGGAATATAGAGGACTCACAGGTCACACACAAAGTGGGAATATAGAGGACTCACGGGTCACACACAAGGAGGAATATAGAGGACTCACAGGTACACACACACAGGGGGAATATAGAGGACTCACGGATCACACACACAGGGGAATATAGAGGACTCACGGGTCACACACAAAGGGGGAATATAGAGGACTCACAGGTCACACACAAAGGAGGAATAGAGAGGACTCATCGCCACATACACAGGGGGAATATAGAGGTCTCACAGGTCACACACAAAGGGGGAATATAGAGGACTCCCGGACCACACACAAAGGGGGAATATAGAGGACTCCCGGACCACACAACAGGGGGAATATAGAGGACTCACGGCACACACAAAGGGGAATATAGAGGACTCACGGACACACACAAAGGGGAATATAGAGGACTCACGGCACACACAAAGGGGGAATATAGAGGACTCACAGGTCACACACACAGGGGAATATAGAGGACTCACGGCACACACAAGGGGAATATAGAGGACTCACATCACACAACAGGGGGAATATAGAGGACTCACGGTCCACACAAAGGGGGAATATAGAGGACTCACGGACCACACACACAGGGGGAATATAGAGATCAGGTCACACACAAGGAGGAATAAGAGTCACGGTACAACACAAAGGGGGAATATAGAGACTCCAGTCACACACAAAGGGGAATATAGAGGACTCCGGCACCCACACAAGGGGGATATAGAGGACTCACGGACACACACAAAGGAGGGAATATAGAGGACTCAGGTACACACAAAAGGGGAATAAGAGGACTCACGGCACACACAAAGGAGAATAAGAGGACTCACGGGTCACACACAAAGGAGGAATATAGAGGACTCAGGCCACACAAAGGGGAATATAGAGGATCAGGACCACACACAAAGGAGGAATAGAGAGGACTCACGGGTCACACACAAAGGGAATATAGAGGACTCAGGACCACACAAAGGGGAATAAGAGGACTCAGGTCACACACAAAGGGGGAATATAGAGGACTCAGTCACACACAAAGAGGAATATAGAGGACTCCGGACCACACACAAAGGGGAATATAGAGGACTCAAGGTCACACACAAAGGGGAATATAGAGGACTCACGGTCACACACAAAGGGGAATATAGAGGACTCACGGGTCACACACAAAGTGGGAATATAGAGGACTCACGGGTCACACACAAAGGGGGAATATAGAGGACTCACGGACCACACACAAAGGAGGAATAGAGAGGACTCAAGGCACACACAAAGGAGGAATAGAGAGGACTCACGGTCCACACACAAAGGGGAATAGAGAGGACTCAGGTCACAACAAGGGGGAATATAGAGGACTCAGGGTCACACACAAAGGGGAATATAGAGGACACACTGCACACACACAAGGGGGAATATAGAGGACTCACAGGTCACACACAAAGTGGGAATATAGAGGACTCACGGGTCACACACAAAGGGGGAATATAGAGGACTCATGGACCACACACAAAGGGGGAATAGAGAGGACTCACAGGTCACACACAAAGTGGGAATATAGAGGACTCACGGGTCACACACAAAGGAGGAATATAGAGGACTCGCAGACCACACACACAGGGGGAATATAGAGGACTCACGGATCACACACACAGGGGGAATATAGAGGACTCACGGGTCACACACAAAGGGGGAATATAGAAGACTCACAGGTCACACACAAAGGAGGAATAGAGAGGACTCATCGGCCACATACACAGGGGGAATATAGAGGTCTCACAGGTCACACACAAAGGGGGAATATAGAGGACTCCCGGACCACACACAAAGGGGGAATATAGAGGACTCCCGGACCACACACACAGGGGGAATATAGAGGACTCACGGACCACACACAAAGGGGGAATATAGAGGACTCACGGACCACACACACAAAGGGGGAATATAGAGGACTCACGGGCCACACACACAGGGGAATATAGAGGTCTCACAGGTCACACACACAGGGGGAATATAGAGGACTCATAGACCACACACATAGGGGGAATATAGAGGACTCACGGACCACACACACAGGGGGAATATAGAGAACTCAGGGGTCACACACAAAGGAGGAATAGAGAGGACTCACGGACCACACACAAAGGGGGAATATAGAGGACTCACAGGTCACACACAAAGGGGGAATATAGAGGACTCACGGACCACACACAAAGGAGGAATAGAGAGGACTCACGGACCACACACAAAGGAGGAATAGAGAGGACTCACGGGTCACACACAAAGGGGGAATATAGAGGACTCACGGACCACACACAAAGGAGGAATAGAGAGGACTCACGGGTCACACACAAAGGAGGAATATAGAGGACTCACAAGTCACACACAGGGGGAACATAGAGGAATCATGGGTCACACACAAAGGAAAATATAGAGGAAAATATAGAGGACTCACGGGTCACACACACAAAGGAGGAATATAGAGGACTCACGGGTCACACACACACAGGGGGAATATAGACGACTCAAAGATCACACACAAAGGGGGAATATAGAGGACTCACGGACCACACACAAAAGAGGAGTATAGAGGACTCGCAGACCACACACACAGGGGAATATAGAGTACTCACGGACCACACACAAAAGAGGAATATAGAGGACTCACAGGTCACACACAAAGTGGGACTATAGAGGACTCACAGGTCACACACAGGGGAATATTGAGGACTCACGGGTCACACACAAAGTGGGAATATAGAGGACTCACAGGTCACACACAAGGGGGAATAGAGAGGACTCACAGGTCACACACAAAGGGGGAATAGAGAGGACTCACAGGTCACACACAGGGGAATATAGAGGACTCACAGGTCACACACAAAGGGGGAATAGAGAGGACTCACAGGTCACACACAGGGGAATATAGAAGACTCACAGGTCACACACAAAGGGGGAATAGAGAGGACTCACAGGTCACACACAGGGGAATATAGAGGACTCACAGGTCACACACAAAGGGGGAATAGAGAGGACTCACAGGTCACACACAAAGGGGAATATAGAGGACTCACAGGTCACACACAGGGGAATATAGAGGACTCACAGGTCACACACAGGGGAATATAGAGGACTCACGGGTCACACACAGGGGAATATAGAGGACTCACGGGTCACACACACAGGGAATATAGAGGACTCACCATAGAAAAAAATCAAAACAGAGGTGCAGGTAACATGATGGTCACCTGATGTGTCTTCATATTACATAGCAACAGTAAAGACAATTTGTATTAATAATCAATAAAAGGAATTCTCCTTTTCCACAAATAATGTATTGCTACTATTTGCAATTTTTTTCTCTTGTCGAGTTCCATTTATTGGGTTATAGCTTTATGGGGATTATCTCTCTTCCTAATAAAGTAACATCTCTTGTCTCCTCTTGACACACACAACTCCGGTGTGGTCAGAGGGGGACTGACCTCTCTGAGCCTTTTTACCTTAGATCTGAGTTAATGACCAGTAATGAGCGAGTAGTAAGATCTTCGGGTTCGGATCGCTTGAACTGAATACTTTGAATTATTTCAGTACCGTATTTGGATCTGAGTGAGTTCCTAAGCGATTTGCATTGGATTTGTTACTCATTACAAGTATTCGGTCAGAGCTTTCAGAGCCGAATATCTGACTACTCGCTCATGATTACGAATCAACTTTTCCTTTTGCTGCAGACGACAAGTGAAATAATTCGCCAAATGATAGAAATGAAAGGGATGTATAACCTGGACAAGCCCGGAGACTTCAAGACCATGGTGGATGTGCAGCTGATCGGGGCCATGGTTCATCCCGGAGGGGGACGGAACGATATCCCGCAACGTTTAAAGAGGCACTTTATTATTTTCAGCTGTGCACCCCCCTCCGATGCGTCTATTGATAACATATTTGGTAAATCTCTCACTTCTATTTCATGGTGCTTCTTCATATTTGTCTGCCATGTCCTTGCTGACTGTGTGTATATTGGAATTTCAGGGTCTCTTCTTTACATTCAGAGGTTGAACAACTTTGTAAACAAAAAGTCACAGATTTTTCTGCAAAAAACGCGTTGCAGAAATTGTTATTTTGTCTCCAGTAAAAATAAAATAAATGCCTTTTGTCATTCTACATATACAATAAACCCATCGTCACTGTATAAACAGACATTCATACCCGTTGTCCCTGTCTTTCATACTCGTTGTCTCCCCCATTCAAACTTGTTGTCCCTGGCATTCGTACTCGTTGTCTCTGGCATTCATACCCTTGCCTCTGCCATTAATACCCGCTGTTTCTGAAATTCTTACCCGTTGTAGTGGCATTCATACCTATTGTCTCCAGCATTCATACTCTTTGTCTCCGGAATGCAAACCTGTTGTCTCTGGCATTCATACCTGCAGTATCCTCCATTCATACCCGCTGTCTCCGCCATGCATACCCACTGTCTCTGCCACTCATACCCGCTGTCTCTGCCACTCATACCCGCTGTCTCTGCCACTCATACCCGCTGTCTCCGCCATTCATACACGTTGTTTCTGTAATTCATACCCGCTGTCTCCGCCATTCATACCTGTTGTCTCCGCCATTCATACCCGCTGTCTCTCTAATTCGTACCCCATGTTTCTGGCATTCATAGCCGCTGTCTCTCTAATTCTTACCCCATGTTTCTGGCATTCATACCCGCTGTCTCTCTAATTCTTACCCCATGTTTCTGGCATTCATACCCGCCGTCTCTCTAATTCTTACCCCATGTTTCTGGCATTCATACCCACCGTCTCTCTAATTCTTACGCCATGTTTCTGGCATTCATACCAGTTTTTTTCACTATTCATTTCTGTTGTTTTCCCCACTGATACCTGTTGTCTCCGGCATTTATACCTGTTGTCTGTACCATTCATACTTGTTGTCTCTGCCATTTATACCCTGCTGTCTCTGCCATTCATACCCTGCTGTCTCTACCATTCATACATGCTGTCTCTGCCATTCATACCCGCTGTTTCTGCCATTCATACCCGCTGTCTCCGCCATTCATAACCGCTGTATCTGACATTCATACCCGCTGTCTCTGCCATTCATACCCGTTGTTTCTGGCGTTCATACCTGTTGTCTCTGCCATACATACCCGCTGACTCCACCATTCATTCCCGCTGTCTTTGGCATTCATACCCGCTGTCTCCGCCATTCATTCCCGCTGTCTTTGGCATTCATACCCACTGTCTTTGCCATTCATACCCGCTGTCTCTGCCATTCATACCTGCTGCCTTTGGCATTCATACTCGCTGTCTCTGCCATTAATACCCATTGTCTCTGTTTCACAGGGGTCATAGTATCCGGACACTTTAATTCCAGTAGAAACTTTAAAAAAGAAATATGCAATGTGGTAAAGAAATTGATGCCAGCGAGCAGAACGGTCTGGCAGATGACAAAGGTAAGAAACACTGACAATAGTCTTCTATTGGAAACATGGACTATAGATGATATGCTGCAGTTTATATGTATATGGCTGAGACTCAGAGCTCCTCATCACGCTATATTACATACATGACTTTTACTAATGTCATTGGAGTGCAGTGTAAGAATGGACGGACTATGATGAGCGGACGCATCTCATAATTACTGAATTAGTGTCAGTTTCATCCCCCCAATGTAATGCTAAATGTTGATTATCCCACAGGTTAAAATGCTTCCGACTCCTTCCAGATGTCACTACATCTTCACTCTACGAGACCTTACCCGAATTTGGCAAGGAATGTTATCAATCAAAGCGCAGCAGTGCACTACTACTCCCATCCTCCTCGCTCTATTCAGGCATGAATGTCAGAGAGTTATTGCCGACAGGTAAGAAATCCGTTTTCACTGCTGCCTTATGGGTCAACTTGTCAAACTTTTTCCCCATAAATATCACTTGATTCCTTATCTGTGAATGGATGGAAAAAAAAACAAACTATTCTATGAAATGATTTTGTGGTCTGAGCTGCCCCGTCCCATGGATCCTTTTCTATCAGGGTTGCCAGTTCTGTGTATTACAGGGGCGCTCATGCATCTCAGGCCTTGTTCACACACAAAAACAGTGATGTGTTTATGGTCAGGAAAATTCTGCATGAAAACCTTGTATAAGGTTTTAAAAAAAAAGCACAAACGTATTGCGATTGTTCAGCGTTTGTGCACATTACAAATGCAACTCAAATAAGGGGACACATACACATAGACATGCACACAGATGACACACAGACAGACGCATAGATGACACACAGACAGGCGCATAGATAACACAAACAGATGCATAGATGGCACACAGACACGTGTAGATGACACATACAGATGCATAGGTGACACAAACAGACGCATAGACAACACACAGACAGACGCATAGACAACACATAAACAGACAGGTGTATAGATGACACAAACAGATGCATAGACGACACACAGACACGTGTAGATGACACAGACTCATAGGTAACACAAACCGACGCATAGATGACACACAGACAGAAACGTAGAAGGCAAACAGACAGCACACAGAAGGCACACAGACGGCACACAGACGGCACATAGACGACACAGATGCATAGCCAGACACATAGACAGACACACACTTTCTTACCCTCCCAGCGATCCCACGGTGACCAGTGATTTCTTCCTTCCAGGCATGGGTACAGTACTTCCAGGACCTGCGCCTCATCTGATTCAGCCTGAGTCACATGGGGTGCAGGTCCTGGAAGTCACTTTGCACTGTTCTTACCAGTGACCAGAAGGAAGAAATCACTGGAGCTCACCGTGGGATTGCCAGGGAGGGTGAGTATTGTAGCGTTTTTGCTGAAAAGCCAGATCAATTATAGGACATGCTACTTCTTTTACTGATCAGGTTTTTGCAACAAAACCTGATCAGGAAATAATGCACCATCAGCCCAGGATTTCAGAAATCTCATAGACTTTGCTGACTTGACAAAAATTGCTCCATTTTTGGTGTAAAATTGCAGCACAAAAAAGGAATCACAAACAGCCTGTGAGAACATAGCCTTGATGGGCATGGTGCTACATTCCGGAGAATTGAGCTGTCACCCGGGGACCCCCCAGTATTGGGGGCCCTCTGTGATCTCTGCCCTGACAGTCACAGCAAGAAACTATTATACTATTTTCATCCTTGAAACTTTCTTTTTTTGATGATTCAGGTGAAGTATACCGGTATTATTACACTGATGATATACATTGGTGTCTGCAGTAACAATGTCTCTTGTGTTTCAGGTTTGTGTGTTATGAAGACGTCTCTTGGTTTAATAAATGTCTCACACAAGTTATCCGAGAACACGTGAGTCCACATGTATCGTCCGCCGTACATTCCTACTTTGTGGATTTTCTGAGGGAATCGTCTGAACCTCATGAAGATGAAAACTTTGATGAAGTCGAAGCCCCTAAAGTCTATGAGATGGTAAGGTGATGTGAGAGGGACCGATCTGTACATCTACAGACATAAAGTGTGTGACGGGACGACGCTCACCACCACCGCTATTATTCCAGGTTCACAGCTTTGACTTCTTGTCTGAAAAACTGAAGCAATTTCAGAATCGATTCAATGACGCCACAATGGGATCAACCAGCGATCTGGTGTTTTTCACTGATGCAGTGATACATATAATTAAGGTAAATGTCAATAACAGCAAAAATACAACATGCACCTGTGACCCTGATTTAGAGCGGCCTCTCCAATGAGGAAGGTTGGTTTTTGGGGCATTTTATTGCGGCAACTGCAGCTCTACTGAACACAACTTCAGTTCCCCTTCAGTTCTGGGATATTATTGTCATTCTATTTCCCACAGATTTCGCGCATCCTCCGCACCCCCGGGGGTAACGCCCTGCTAATAGGAGATAGTGGGTCAGGAAAGAGACGTCTGTCCCGTCTGGCCTCATTTATTGCCGGATATAACATATTCCAGATTGTTCTTACAAGGTAAATAATGCCGCACTTGTGTGATTAGTACAGAAATGTTACAGTTATCGGGAGCATTTGTCACAATTAATTACAGATGCCAACTCGACCGACACAAATGTCATATATTGTTTGCTTTTTTTTAAAAAAATGTGCAAATTTAACCGAAAACTGGAGAAAATGTGGCACATAGTGACTGAGAAAAATAATTCTATGGCTGGTATTGGAGGCACTCTACAAATTCTTCTTTTGACATTGGTATTGACTTCTGTTGAGGCTGCTTCCAAAGGGTTAATCTAGCATAGGAGGACATAGCTACTTATAAAGGTTAATCTAGCATAGGAGGACATAGCAGCTTCTAAAGGGTTATTGTGAGTCTCTTACTACGTAGTGTACATAGACAGATGTCCACAACACACTGATACACTGTGATAGGACTTTCTTCAGTTGCTATTTCTTATAGCTTCCTCCTGCTCCTCCATAATACACAACGATCCTTCATACATATCTAACACAACTGTATCCAGTATGAAGTAAGATCTCCCCTGTGGTTATATGCAGCACACCCCCAGACCTCCCCCCGCCATATAGTGGTATCTCCCAACTCAAAAGCTGGAAGTCTCACACAGCTGTGGAAATAGAGACAGGCTGGCTGACACCCAGATCTACACTATCATCAAGGGCGAGGGCTTTCACACTAAATTATAAAGGAATATTTGAGTTTTTCTAGACGTGTTTGGGAAAGGTTTTATATTTTAGACTTCCTTTATTATTTCATGAAGTTTTTAAGGCTTGCAAAGTACAAAGAAATAGAGAAACATACTCGGGATCACCATCACGTTATTTCATTCTGCCCCACCCTGGAGCAGCACTTTGCTCCACCCTCATACTGTACCTCCATGGCTCTGCACTCTTCTCCACCCTCATCCTGCACTTTCCTGGTGCTGCACCCGTTCCCACCCTCATACTGTACCTTCATGGCTCTGCACTCTTCTCCACCCTCATCCTGCACTTTCCTGGTGCTGCACCCGTTCCCACCCTCATACTGTACCTTCATGGCTCTGCACTCTTCTCCACCCTCATCCTGCACTTTCCTGGTGCTGCACCCGTTCCCACCCTAATATTGTACCACCATGGCGCTGCACTCTTCTCCACCCTCATCCTACACTTTCCTGGTGCTGCACCCGTTCCCACCCTCATACTGTACCTTCATGGCTCTGCACTTTTCTCCACCCTCATCCTGTACTTTCCTGGTGCTGCACCCGTTCCCACCCTCACACTGTACCACCATGGCTCTGCACTCTTCTCCACCCTCATCCTGTACTTTCTTGGTGCTGCATCCGTTCCCACCCTCATACTGTACCACCATGGCGCTGCACTCTTCTCCACTCTCATCCTGTACTACCCTGGTGCTGCATTCTACTCCATCCCATCATGTACCACCCTGACGCTACACTCTGCACCTCCGTCATCCTGTACCACCCTGACGCTGCACTCTGCCCCACCCTCCCCTTACATAACTCACAATCTACACCACTGTAATGCTGCAGTCTTCTCCACCCTCATCCTGTACCTCCCTTGTGCTGCTCTCTTCTCTGCCCTCATCCTGTACATCCCTGACACTGCAGTCTGCCCCACCCTCCTATTGTACTACCCAGGTGCTGCACTGTGCCCCACTCTCATCCTGTACCACACTGCCACTGCGCTCAGCACCGCCCTCACCTTACAGCACTGTAATGTTGTACTCTGCCCCACCCTCATCCTGCCCCACCCTCCTATTGTACTACCCAGGTGCTGCACTGTGCCCCACTCTCATCCTGTACCACACTGCCACTGCGCTCAGCACCACCCTCACCTTACAGCACTGTAATGTTGTACTCTGCCCCACCCTCATCCTGCCCCACCCTCATCCTATATCACCGTGCTGCTGCACTCTTCTCCATCCTGGCGCTGCATTCTGCCTCACCCTCATCCTGCCCAGCCCTGGTTTTGCACTCTTCTCCACCCTTATCTTGTACTTCCCTGACGCTGCACTCTGCTCCATCCCATGATGTACCACCCTGGGGCTGCACTCTGCCCCACTTTCATTCTGTACCTCCCTGGCGCTATACTCTGCACCAGCCTCATACTGTATCACCCTGGTGCTGCACGCTACCCCATCCTCATCCTGCACCACTCTGGTCCTGCACTCTACCCCACCCTCTCCTTACAGCACTGTAATATCGTACTCTGCCCCACCCTGCTGCTGCACTTCACCCCACTCTCATCCTGTCCCACCCTGGCGCTGTACTCTGCCCCATCCTCAACTTACCCCACCAGCTTTATTTCAGCATTATATCCATGCATTTTAGCAGTGAAGACACAAGTGCAAACGTCCTGAGATCTTATAACTGTTTTACTATAATATGTAATACTGACCATTGTGTGTTATTATCCGCTGACATCTCCCCTCTCTCCTCTCGTCCCCAGGTCTTACTCAGTATCTAATCTGTTGGAGGACATGAAGGTGCTGTATAAAACAGCTGGAGCCGACGGGAGAGGAATCACATTTATTGTTACAGATAATGATATAAGAGAAGAATCGTTCTTGGGATATATAAACCATATTCTTTTTTCAGGAGAGGTGAATTCATAGATCAGCATTAGTGATCTGTGCGGATATCTGACCGGCAGGTGTAACGACACCTTTATAAAGCTTCTCACCCCGTCATTGACACGTGCGGGATTGAGGTTATTCATAATGTAGAGCCGGGTGCGGAGACACCAACCGCTAAAGCAAAAGGGCAGCAGTGCTCTATAGTGATCAGGTAATGGTGGGAATAACCCTACCATAAGGATGGTGGTAACCTACAGATTGGACTGCTGAAACCCTCAACTGATCCCGAACACAGGGCCCAGCAGAGTATAGTGGTAATTACACATGTGCACCACTGCTCCATTTTCTCCCTCTGCACCTCCGTACAGTTGTGTTGGACTGATGGTGCAAATTGTCACGCTGGAGCGTATGGTCTCCCATCGTGCTGTGCAACACAGGGGTAACAACAGGGAAAGTATGGAAGGCCTTGATAATAGGGAGAGGGGCCTCCTGACCTGTGTCTTCACCTTAAGGTCCCTAGCATCCCTATACAGGTTCTTTCGCTTGTTGCTGTCTTGTGCCCAGGCCCTCACTTGTCCTGGACTCATTCTGGTTAGTGTGCAGGCTGGCAAGGACACTAGTCCCACCACTACAATAATACAACACAAGGTAAGGGAGACAGATGGGGCAAATAGACACAAAAAGGATAAACACCAAAGTTCCTCAAAAGCACCAGATCTGCAATTGTCACAGCTCCAGCTTCTTCCATAGTGGTCAGCATAGCATGAGATTCTATCACCGGCATCATCTGACTCTTTATAGCAGAAGGGAGTGGTCACAAAAACTACACCTGAGATTAAGACTACAAAGAACAACCAGGTAGGAAAGAGTCATTAACCCCAGCTGCACCAAAAGAAAGTATATACAATTAAATACAGGTTATAGACCTGCAATCCATACAGCAGCGTTGTAACCTTCAGTGTTGTGAATTCCATGAATGGAATTTCTGGTTTGGAGCTCCCTCGTGTGGTTGAGACAGGTGATGCATCTACTCTGTCTGTGAGAGATGTATCACCTGAATCTGATAATGACTGGAGGGTTGGTTCGGACTGGGATATATAGGTGTGCTGATTTGGCCGGCTCTTTGCCAGTGAAGAATTATTTATGAGGTGACTGCTTGTCTCCTGCCTTCTCCTGGTCCTTGCTGAATCCCTTACAGATAAGTGAATGGTTGTTTTTCTTCTGCAAATCTATGGCTCATTTGTAATGTGCCTTTTGTATCTGAATTGCTCATGTTTCTGCTCTGAGTACAGGATTTGTTATCTTGTCTGTATAATTGTTGTTTTTTCCCTGCATTCAGTTAGGGAGGAATTTCTCCCTCGTCCATTAACCATTCCATTACCTGTCTGTAGTTCCCAGTTTTGTTTAATATCAGTTTTACTGACTTTGGAGTTGTTCGTAGGAGTCTTGCTGGTTTAGTGGGAGGCGAGTCCGTGTGGGCTCAGATTTTTTGCATATCCAGCAGTTGTTGTTTTTTTGGATAAGGTTTTGCTGCTGGTCGTGGAAGTAATCCATCCTGTCCTTTCTCTATTTAGTTATACCTGGGCGTCTCTTTGCTTGTGTCTATTTTCTGCCTGTGTATTGTTTTTCATCTCCACTAACCGTCAGTATTTGTGGGGGGCTGGCTATTCCTTTGGGGTCTGCTCCGAGCAGTCTGGTATTTCCTGTTTCCGTCTTTAGGTTTAATTAGTCCTATGGCTGTGCTGAGGCGCTATAGGGCATCGTAGTGCGCTCCATGGATACTTCTAGTTACGGGGGTTAGTCAGGATTCTGCGACCAGTATTCGTATCCAACCTCTTCTGTGAACACCACATGTTACTCCTCAGTTGCCGGTTCATAACACTTCAGGTCCCAGACTCGTCAGCGGTCTCCCTTAGGGTGCAAAGCACACCTGGCATCAATATAAGTGAGTAAAATAAATAAAATTGGTTGAAAAAACTTACAGGAGATTCTGGGATGCTGAACGGTCATTTCAGGCTATTTCCTGCATCTTGAACCGGGAAAGAAAGAGAAGAGCGAGGAGCGTGAAAAAGTTACAACAGGAATTGTCTCATCTGTAAAGGCGAAGATTACTCATTTTATACAGAAAGATGATGATGATGAATGATGATGATGGATGATGATGATGAATGATGATGATGATGATGATTATTCTGACATTCTTATTTTGCTTTCCTCTAAGATTCCTAATCTTTTTTCTCGGGAGGAGCTGTCAGAGATCACAGAGTCTTTGTTACCAGTAATGAAGAGCAAGTTTCCCCATCGCCCCCCGACCTCTGATAATCTGTACGAGTATTTCCTATCCCGGTGTCGGAGGAACCTGCACGTCGTCCTCTGCTCTTCTCACCTGTAAGTATGGATGGATTTTGTTTGGTGTCCGGACAAGTTTGAGGGAAAGTTCTTGATATTCCTCTCTCTCTTTGTCCCGTCCAGGATAGGGACAAGTTTCGGTCGCGGTGTTTGAAGTTTCCGGCGCTCCTCTCCAGCTGCACAATGGACTGGTTCAGTCAGTGGCCGATGCCAGCGTTATTCGCCATCTCCACTCACCTCCTGTCAGGGTTGGACATCGCATGCAGCTCTGAAGTCAGATCCCACCTGATAGAGGCGATGGCTGTAATTCATAACAAGATGTCAGGGACTTGTGAGAGTTACTTTCACCGGTAACTGTGATCGTGCATGATGCCTAGAAACCGTGTATTGATGTGTGAAGAGAATCTTACCTGTGATGTCCTGCACAATGATGATATCATGTCTAATCACAAGGGTCCATCCACTGACCCAACATGAAGAGCACAAGCCTTACATATCACTGTATCTTAGAGCTAAAAGGTCCAAAAAGAAAGGCTGCCCGTGTGGTCAGACATAGATGAGAATACTGCCATATTTATTAAAATACAGCCCAGTGTAAGGGTGCTTTCACATCTGCGTTTTTCGTAATTCGCGGCAGATGCGGTGAAAAAACCGCATCTGCCGCGTTTGCCGCATAACGGTTCCACTTGCGGCACGGTTGCGGTTTTTTCCATAGGAAGTATAGGGGGACTTGCGGCAGATGCGGCAAGTGCGGTATTGCACTTGCGGCAGGTGCGGCAGAGAAAAAAACCGCAGTAAGCCGTGGTTTTTTTCTCTGCCGCACCTGCCGCAAGTGCAATACCGCACTTGCCGCATCTGCCGCAAGTCCCCCTATACTTCCTATGGAAAAAACCGCAACCGTGCCGCAAGTGGAACCGTTATGCGGCAAACGCGGCAGATGCGGTTTTTTCACCGCATCTGCCGCGAATTACGAAAAACGCTGATGTGAAAGGGCCCTAAGATGGATAGGGACCTGGTCCTGGCTCATAGGGGCAGGTGATGTCATGTCCATCATATTATAGAATTGGGAGAGGTGTATAAAGCCTTCTATAGCCCACCTCCGGACACTGCCACCTCCGGACACGGCTGCCTCTAGACCTGGCCACCTCTGGACACAGCCATTTTCAGACACGTTCACCTCCGGACACGTTTACCTCCGGGCACGTTTACCTCTGGGCACGTTTACCTCTGGGCACGTTTACCTCTGGGCACGTTTACCTCTGGGCACGTTTACCTCTGGGCACGTTTACCTCTGGGCACGTTTACCTCTGGGCACGTTTACCTCTGGGCACGTTTACCTCTGGGCACGTTTACCTCTGGGCACGTTTACCTCTGGGCACGTTTACCTCTGGGCACGTTCACCTCCGGGCACGTTCACCTCCGGGCACGTTCACCTCCGGGCACGTTCACCTCCGGACACGTTCACCTCCGGACACGTTCACCTCCGGACACGTTCACCTCCGGACACGTTCACCTCCGGACACGGTCAACTCTAGACATGTTTAATTCTTCACACGATCATCTCTGGACATAGATGGTCTCCAACATGGTCACCTCTAGACATGTTTACCTCTGGACACGGTCATCTTTGGACATATTCGGTCACAGTCACCTCTATACATGTTCACCTCTGGATATGATCATCTCTGGACATAGTCACCTCTAGATATACGTAGTCTAAGGACATGGTCACCTGTAGAAATGTTCTCCTCCGGACATAGCCACCTAAATAAATTTTCATTACGTCTCATCAATGAATGTGATTTGCCAGTATAGATCTACGGCTGTGGCGCAATCTGGCGAGCTATTTCTTCATTAGTTGTAAAATGCGGGTGTACCACATCTATTACAGCGCTTCTTATTTCGCCTCAGATTTCGGAGGAGGACCTATGTAACAACAAAGTCATATCTATCCTTCATAAACAGCTACAAATGTATCTACACTGAAAAGTGGAAGTATATGAGTGAGCAGGCCGAGCTCATGAACAAAGGTGAGATGATCCATCGTCCCGAGTAACACAGGTGGGGCTGATTTATTACAGCCGCCTTTTCTGGTGGATAGATTAAGTTTGGAGCATCTTTGGACATCGATTAGTCTTCTGACTTTGTTCTATTATGTTACTCCAAGTTGTAATGCAATTTTGCTTCATGTTTTTGTGAATTATGCCGCACCCTTTTCCCCTCCCCCTTACATATATTACACCCCTTTGTCGTGCGAGTTGGAAAATGTGTCTAAAACAGGTGCAGAGTATAAAACTATTATTATAAGGTACAAAGTAAAGCGTAGTACATCTATGTGGCCCAGTACATCAGCCCAAACTAAAACGGTTTGTTGCTGGCGTCTGTGATTGGTTACCATAGACAACGAACCAGACGTCATACTGTAAAAATAGATAATAAAAAAATTACAGATCTTTGCTGTATTTTTCATTCTTAGCGCACATAAATCGGACAGCTACGGGCTGCCACCCTGAGCTGCCTAGTTTTTATCTTGTCTGGCAATCAAAAATACAGGGAAGCAATTTTTTTTAAATTATTTAAATAAATTAAAAAAAAATGTGTGGCCTTCGTCCTATTTTTAATTCCCAGCCAAGGTCAAACTAGGCACCTAGTGGCTGGTATTCTCAGATTAGCAGCTCTCAGCCACCCATAGAATTTGGCACATTCATTAGACTCACCAGTTCCTGGGGCTTTACCCAGCTCTTCCCATTGCCCTGGTGCGGTGGCATTGGGAAGAGTGTGATAGAAGGGGTTAATGACAGCTGAGTATTGACAGCTTGTCATTAAGCCCAGATTGATAATGTTAGGCCTCTATGAGACCCGCCTATTATCAATCCTGTGAGGAAATAGTTTAAAAAAAAAAAAACAGAGAAAAATCCTTTATTTAAAATAAATCATACTGTGAGCCACTGCAGTAGCCTGGAAGAAATGTGGAGTTATTACCCTGCGAAGCAGCACAACTGAATGTGTTCTTTCGCTCCCAAAAAAAAACTCTCTCTCTGGCTCAGAGCTAGAAATAATCCCAAACATATAAAACTTTTCATATTAATCCCAGAAACATGAAAATTAGATTTCCACGATCCATGCACCTGGGGGTACACATGGCAGTGTTTTGTGGCATTCAGGATTGTCAGGAACCTAGGAAATGAATTTCTGCCGATACACAAGTCACAGCCGTATCATGTTTAGTCTCAAACCACTGATAAATTCCCCCCAACAAGAAGACATGAATGTCTTTCACGTGATTTGCTCAACCGCTGAGATATGGCAATGAGTGTTAATTTAATAAAATTTCACCAGGGCTGAGCCTCCTCCAAAACTCAGCCCCATGAGGTCACTAGATAGGAGGAACAGGTGGTAATGAAAGCTGGACACACAATTTTGAGGTATTTGGAACCTTGGGAAGCCAGCTTAAGATCATGCTGTGAGGCTGAATCAGGATTTCCTTAAAGGGCCCGTCACACGGGGAGATATCTCCGGCGATGTTGCCGGCAACTGAGGGGCGTGGCCAGGTTGCGGCGACATCGCCGGAGAGTTGCCGCGTGTGACAGGGCGATAATCAGGCGATGAATCGCCTGAGTAACATCGCCAGGTTTCCCAACAATGTTGGGAAATCTGGCGATGTTGGTCAGGCGATCATGCCTGATCGCCCTGTGTAACGCGGCAACCTGCAATGTTGCGGGCGATTCCGCCTATCTACAACATTGCGAGTTATCGCTCGCTGGGTTGCTGGGCAACCCAGCGAGCGATAGCCGCGGCAACTAGCCGGCGACATCGCCGGTAAGTTGCTCAGTGTGACATCTCCCCGGCGATGTTGTCAGGGATGCGCGCTCCCGCGATCCCCGGCAACATCGCCGGCGATATCTCCCCGTGTGACGGTACCTTAAGGGAGACTTTCCCTTCCCAATTCTGTAAGTCATACCCATGGCGCAGAGTTGTAAGTTCTTACTTTAATTCCTTTTATTTTAATGTATCTTGTTTATATTCTAATGTAAATTATCTCTTTTGTTATATCTTTTGTATCTTTTGTAAACACTGACAATTCTTTGGGAGTAAATATATAAAATTTACTAATATCGTTCTTCTTGTTCTATGAGCGAACCATCACGTTCTCCGCTCAAACTAACGTTACCAAATGGGTGTCCAATCCACCTGTGTAAGTTACTGGTGGTCTGGAAGGCATAATTTACGTATTTGTGATAGTGACTGGACCGAGGTGTATATATATTCTTAAGCGGTAACTGGTGGTATATACAGTTAGGGCCAGAAATATTTGGACAGTGACACAAGTTTTCTTATTTTAGCTGTTTACAAAAACATGTTCAGAAATACAATTATATATATAATATGGGCTGAAAGTGCACACTCCCAGCTGCAATATGAGAGTTTCCGCATCCAAATCGGAGAAAGGGTTTAGGAATCATAGCTCTGTAATGCATAGCCTCCTCTTTTTCAAGGGACCAAAAGTAATTGGACAATGGACTCTAAGGGCTGCAATTAACTCTGAAGGCGTCTCCCTCGTTAACCTGTAATCAATGAAGTAGTTAAAAGGTCAGGGGTGGATTCCAGGTGTGTGGTTTTGCATTTGGAAGCTGTTGCTGTGACCAGACAACATGCGGTCAAAGGAACTCTCAAATGAGGTGAAGCAGAACATCCTGAGGCTGAAAAAAAAGAAAAAATCCATCAGAGAGCTAGCAGACATGCTTGGAGTAGCAAAATCAACAGTTGGGTACATTCTGAGAAAAAAGGAATTGACTGGTGAGCTTGGGAACTCAAAAAGGCCTGGGCGTCCACGGATGACAACAGTGGTGGATGATCGCCGCATACTTTATTTGGTGAAGAAGAACCCGTTCACAACATCAACTGAAGTCCAGAACACTCTCAGTGAAGTAGGTGTATCTGTCTCTAAGTCAACAGTAAAGAGAAGACTCCATGACAGTAAATACAAAGGGTTCACATCTAGATGCAAACCATTCATCAATTCCAAAAATAGACAGGCCAGAGTTACATTTGCTGAAAAACACCTCAAGAAGCCAGCTCAGTTCTGGAAAAGTATTCTATGGACAGATGAGACAAAGATCAACCTGTACCAGAATGATGGGAAGAAAAAAGTTTGGAGAAGAAAGGGAACGGCACATGATCCAAGGCACACCACATCCTCTGTAAAACATGGTGGAGGCAACGTGATGGCATGGGCATGCATGGCTTTCAATGGCACTGGGTCACTTGTGTTTATTGATGACATAACAGCAGACAAGAGTAGCCGGATGAATTCTGAAGTGTACCGGGATATACTTTCAGCCCAGATTCAGCCAAATGCTGCAAAGTTGATTGGACGGCGCTTCATAGTACAGATGGACAATGACCCCAAGCATACAGCCAAAGCTACCCAGGAGTTCATGAGTGCAAAATAGTGGAACATTCTGCAATGGCCAAGTCAATCACCAGATCTTAACCCAATTGAGCATGCATTTCACTTGCTCAAATCCATACTTAAGACGGAAAGACCCACAAACAAGCAAGACCTGAAGGCTGCGGCTGTAAAGGCCTGGCAAAGCATTAAGAAGGAGGAAACCCAGCGTTTGGTGATGTCCATGGGTTCCAGACTTAAGGCAGTGATTGCCTCCAAAGGATTCGCAACAAAATATTGAAAATAAAAATATTTTGTTTGGGTTATGTTTATTTGTCCAATTACTTTTGACCTCCTAAAATGTGGAGTGTTTGTAAAGAAATGTGTACAATTCCTACATTTTCTATCAGATATTTTTGTTCAACCCTTCAAATTAAACGTTACAATCTGCACTTGAATTCTGTTGTAGAGGTTTCATTTCAAATCCAATGTGGTGGCATGGAGAGCCCAACTCGCAAAAATTGTGTCACTGTCCAAATATTTCTGGCCCTAACTGTATATACCCCGCCACATTATGTAACACAATATTCGACATAAATTAGAGCAGTTGCACTCATTTCTCCATTTCCTCATTGGGGGACACAGGACCGTGGGGGTTATTCTGCTGTCCACTAGGAGGCGACACTAAGCCAAGTCTGAAAGATATACAGAAAGAGCTCCTCCCCTGCAGTATATATACCCTGGCTAGTGTCTTAGGAGACACACATGGTCTCCAGACCAATCCTTTTTTTTTTTTTTTTCTTTTGTATAATCACTTAACTTCAGAAGTTTCTTTTCAAAGAAGAAATTAACAAGAGGCAACGGTACCCTAGGGTACTGATTTCCCACAAACTACAACAGGCGGGAATGTGGGGTGTTACCTCCACGTATCCCCTCGTGCCACGAGGGATAATGTCCAGGGCGATGGTTCCTATAGGTTCTGATCTCCCCTATGGACTGCTTGACAAAATACAGCCAGCAGCCACTCTCCTCAGCTCCCACAGCGGTGCCTGAGTTGCAGCAGATGGCACATTTTATGACAATTCTCAGTCTCCCCAGCGGTCTCCGGCCCCTGGGTTATAGCACACCTTATATACACAAGGTATTGGCACTTCTTATGGCAATCTCCAGTTTCCTCAGCTGCCTCCAGCCCCTGGGTTGTTGCACACTTCTATGGAAATGGCCGCTGGATCCCACGGACACCGACAAAGATCTCAAGGTCATGTGTAGTTAAGATGGTCCATAATCATCGGCCTACCTAGGGCCTCAATAGTAAAAGCCACCCTTTTTCTGGGCCCAGCGCGTCCTTTTTGGACCTCCGCGCCGACCCCATCATGCTTCCGGGAGCCTCAAACTAATTGAGGTCCTGGCTTCGGCCTACACAGTGCCACTCCACCCCCGCCCGCCTCCTCTGGACGTCATGCCAGCATCATCGGAGAGGCATAGCCGGCCTGCCTGGGCGCGTCGCGCGTCTCGCGAGACTCCATTTCCACTCCGGAAGATGAAGATGGAGGGCATCCCAGTCATACTTGTCGCTCCAGATTGTCCCAGATGCACTTGGTACACTGACCTGGTCCAGCTCGTCGTCGACACTCCTTGGCGTCTCCTGGATCATCCGGACTTGCTCACTCAGGGACCGCTCTAGCACCAGAACTCGTCGGACCTGATTTTAACATTTTAATGGTGTGGCCGTTGAGACCTCGGTTCTGACCCAGGCTGGGCTTTCTCCAGACGTTATTTCCACCATGCTTATAGCGAGGAAGCCTGCGTCAGCTCGCATTTACCATTGAACATGGAAGATTTTCTTCAACTGGTGCATCTCTAGGAACTACCCACTGCTACGGTTTTCCTTCCAGTCATCCTGAGTTTTCTCCAATCTGGATTAGATGCGGGCCTTTCTGTCAGGTCCCTCATGGGACAGATTTCAGTATTGTCAGTACTGTTCCAACGACGGCTCGCAGTCAAACCTCAGATCAAAACTTTCTTCAGGGAGTCTCCCACCTGGTTCCGCCCTATTGGCGACTCTCAGAGGCGTGGGATCTTACTTTAGTTTTGGACGCTCTTCATCGTCCTTCCTTTGAGCCCCTCAAGGAGGTCCCCCTTTGGCTTCTCTCGCAGAAAGTTGTTTTCCTAGTGGCGATTACTTCTATCTGCCGTGTTTCTGAACTGGCAGCGCTATCCTGCAAGGCACCTTTCCTAACGTTTCGTCAGGACAAGGTAGTGCTCCACCCTGAACTGTCATTCCTGCCTAAGGTGGTTTCCTTTTTCCACCTGAATGAGGAAATCTCTCTCCCTTCTTTTTGCCGGGCTCCTGTCCATTGCGTGGAAAAGGCTCTGCACACTCTGGACCTAGTCCGAGCTTTCGGTACTATGTTTCTGGGACGGCGTCCTTCAGAAAATCCGACGCCATGTTCGTTCTTCCAGAAGGTAAGAGAAAGGGCATACCGGCTTGCAAGGCCACCTTGGCCAGATGGATTAAGACAATGATTCAGCACGCATACCAGTTGTGTGGCCTGCCTATCCCTGCAGGCATTAAAGCTCACTCTACTCGCTCAGCTGAGGCCTGGTGTCTGAGAGCCCAGGATGCTCCAACTGAACAAGTCTGTAAAGCTGCTACATGGACCAGTCTTCATACGTTTGTGAAGCACTACAGGGTCCATACAGAATCCTCAGCAGATGCCAGCCTAGGCTGGCACATCCTACAGGCGGCAGCAGCCCACATGTAGAGGGGGTGTCTTGACAGCCCTTCTAGTGTTTCTGTACCCACCCAGGGACTGCTTTGGGACATCCCACGGTCCTGTGTCCCCCAATGAGATGATGGAGAAAAGGAGATGTTTGTGTACTCACCGTAAAATCCTTTTCTCTGAGCCTCTAATTGGGGGACACAGCACCCACCCTGTTGCCTGTTGGGCCATTGTTTCCATCTTTCTTTCTATGGTTTATTGAGTTTATTTGTTGGTTGCCTTTTTTCAGGCCTTTACATGTATCTCCTACTGTTTGGCACAAAACTGGTTAGGTATGCACTAGCCAGGTTGTATATACTGCAGGGGAGGTGCTCTTTCTGTATATATTTCAGATTTGACTTAGTGTCGCCTCCCAGCGGACAGCAGCATAACACCCACGGTCCGGTTTCCTCCAATTAGAGGCTCAAAGAAAAGGATTTTAAGGTGAGTACACAAAAATCTCCTTTTTCTTATCCCCTGTCAATACCCTGATTGGCCGGCAGGATAAGGGGGCACCAGAGAGCTGCAGGGGCCTGACTAGTTTGTAACAGTTCAGGGTGAGTGTGATTGTCGTCATCGTTCAGGATCAGTGTGATTGTCTTTCTCCATTGTTCAGGATCAGTGTGATTGTCTTTCTCCATTGTTCAGGATCAGTGTGATTGTCTTTCTCCATTGTTCAGGATCAGTGTGATTGTCTTTCTCCATTGTTCAGGATCAGTGTGATTGTCTTTCTCCATTGTTCAGGATCAGTGTGATTGTCTTTCTCCATTGTTCAGGATCAGTGTGATTGTCTTTCTCCATTGTTCAGGATCAGTGTGATTGTCTTTCTCCATTGTTCAGGATCAGTGTGATTGTCTTTCTCCATTGTTCAGGATCAGTGTGATTGTCTTTCTCCATTGTTCAGGATCAGTGTGATTGTCTTTCTCCATTGTTCAGGATCAGTGTGATTGTCTTCCTTCATCGTTCAGGATCAGGGTGATCGTCTTTTTCCATTGTTCAGGATCAGTGTGATTGTCTTCCTTCATCGTTCAGGATCAGTGTGATCGGCTTTCTTCATCGTTCAGGATCAGTGTGATTGTCTTTCTCCATTGGTTAGGGATGAGTGTGATCATCTTCCTTCATTGTTCAGGATCAGTGTTATCGTCTTTCTTCATCCTCTCCCTGATCTCCAGTTTTTCGTTCACCTCTTTGTCTGTAGTAAATATTTTCCTTCTTTTTTTTTTTCAGGTCTCTTTAAGTTAGTGGAAGCCAATAAATCTGTGGAAGATTTTGTTAAGGAGCTTGTAGTGAAGGAGAAAGCGCTTTCCCTGGCGTCTGTGTATGCTGACAAGGTAAGTACTGCCGTAGATGAGAGTAAGGACATTTATATTTTGCCGGGATATTCTGAATTTTTTTTTTCATATGACTTAAAAGGCTGATCTGGGAATAAGCCTTTATGGCGGAGTCAAAAATTCTCCATCCGGGAGGTGAAGACACAGGAGCGTCCTCTCCCTCCATACAGCAGTGACGTCCTCTCCCTCCATACAGCAGTGACGGCCGCTTCCTCCATACAGCAGTGACGGCCGCTCCCTCCATACAGCAGTGACGGCCGCTTCCTCCATACAGCAGTGACGTCCTCTCCCTCCATACAGCAGTGACGGCCGCTTCCTCCATACAGCAGTGACGGCCGCTCCCTCCATACAGCGGTGACGGCCGCTCCCTCCATACAGCGGTGACGGCCGCTCCCTCCATACAGCAGTGACGGCCGCTCCCTCCATACAGCAGTGACGTCCGCTCCCTCCATACAGCAGTGACGGCCGCTCCCTCCATACAGCAGTGACGGCCGCTCCCTCCATACAGCAGTGACGGCCGCTCCCTCCATACAGCAGTGACAGCCGCTCACTCCATACAGCAGTGACGGCCGCTCCCTCCATACAGCAGTGACGGCCGCTCCCTCCATACAGCAGTGACGGCCGCTCCATCCTTACAGCAGTGAGTCCGCTCCCTCCATACAGCAGTGACGGCCGCCCCCTCCATACAGCAGTGACGGCCTCTCCATCCATACAGCAGTGACGTCCTCTCCCTCCATACAGCAGTGACGGCCGCTCCCTCCATACAGCAGTGACGGCCGCTCCCTCCATACAGCAGTGACGGCCGCTCCCTCCATACAGCAGTGAAGGCCGCTCCCTCCATACAGCAGTGACGTCCGCTCCCTCCATACAGCAGTGACGTCCGCTCCCTCCATACAGCAGTGACGTCCGCTCCCTCCATACAGCAGTGACGTCCGCTCCCTCCATACAGCAGTGACGTCCGCTCCCTCCATACAGCAGTGACGGCCGCTCCCTCCATACAGCGGTGACGTCCGCTCCCTCCATACAGCAGTGACGTCCGCTCCCTCCATACAGCAGTGACGTCCGCTCCCTCCATACAGCAGTGACGGCCGCTCCCTCCATACAGCAGTGACGTCCGCTCCCTCCATACAGCAGTGACGTCCTCTCCCTCCATACAACAGTGACGGCCGCTCCCTCCATACAGCAGTGACGGCCGCTCCCTCCATACAGCAGTGACGTCCGCTCCCTCCATACAGCAGTGACGTCCGCTCCCTCCATACAGCAGTGACGTCCGCTCCCTCCATACAGCAGTGACGTCCGCTCCCTCCATACAGCAGTGACGTCCTCTCCCTCCATACAGCAGTGACGGCCGCTCCCTCCATACAGCAGTGACGGCCGCTCCCTCCATACAGCAGTGACGGCCGCTCCCTCCATACAGCAGTGACGGCCGCTCCCTCCATACAGCAGTGACGGCCGCTCCCTCCATACAGCAGTGACGTCCTCTCCCTCCATACAGCAGTGACGTCCGCTCCCTCCATACAGCAGTGACGGCCGCTCCCTCCATACAGCAGTGACGGCCGCTCCCTCCATACAGCAGTGACGGCCGCTCCCTCCATACAGTAGTGACGGCCGCTCCCTCCATACAGCAGCGACGTCCGCTCCCTCCATACAGTAGTGACGGCCGCTCCCTCCATACAGCAGCGACGTCCGCTCCCTCCATACAGCAGTGACGGCGCTCCCTCCATACAGCAGTGAAGGCAGCTCCATCCTTACAGCAGTGACGGCCGCTCCCTCCATACAGCGGTGACGTCCGCTCCCTCCATACAGCGGTGACGGCCGCTCCCTCCATACAGCGGTGACGGCCGCTCCCTCCATACAACGGTGACGGCCGCTCCCTCCATGCAGCAGTGACGGTCGCTCCCTCCATACAGCGGTGACGGCCGCTCCCTCCATACAGCGGTGACGGCCGCTCCCTCCATACAGCGGTGACGTCCTCTCCATCCATACAGCGGTGACGGCCGCTCCCTCCATACAGCGGTGACGGCCGCTCCCTCCATACAGCGGTGACGGCCGCTCCCTCCATACAGCGGTGACGGCCGCTCCCTCCATACAGCGGTGACGGCCGCTCCCTCCATACAGCGGTGACGTCCGCTCCCTCCATACAGCGGTGACGGCCGCTCCCTCCATACAGCGGTGACGGCCGCTCCCTCCATACAGCGGTGACGGCCGCTCCCTCCATAGAGCGGTGACGGCCGCTCCCTCCATACAGCGGTGACGGCCGCTCCCTCCATACAGCGGTGACGGCCGCTCCCTCCATACAGCAGTGACGGCCGCTCCCTCCATACAGCAGTGACGTCCGCTCCCTCCATACAGCAGTGACGTCCGCTCCCTCCATACAGCAGTGACGGCCGCTCCCTTCATACAGCAGTGACGTCCGCTCCCTCCATACAGCAGTGACGGCCGCTTTCTCCATACAGCAGTGACGGCCGCTCCCTCCATACAGCAGTGACGGCCGCTCCATCTATACAGCAGTGACGTCCGCTCCCTCCATACAGCAGTGACGGCCGATCCCTCCATACAGCAGTGACGGCCGATCCCTCCATACAGCAGTGACGGACGCTCCCTCCATACAGCAGTGACGGCCGCTCCCTCCATACAGCAGTGACGGCCTCTCCCTCCATACAGCAGTGACGGCCGATCCCTCCATACAGCAGTGACGTCCGATCCCTCCATACAGCAGTGACGGCCGCTCCCTCCATACAGCAGTGACGTCCGATCCCTCCATACAGCAGTGACGTCCGCTCCTTCCATACAGCAGTGACGTCCTCTCCCTCCATACAGCAGTGACGGCCGCTCCCTCCATACAGCAGTGACGGCCTCTCCTCCATACAGCAGTGACGGCCGCTCCCTCCATACAGCAGTGACGGCCGCTCCCTCCATACAGCAGGTGACGCCGTCCCTCCATACAGCAGTGACGCGCCCCCTCCCCTCCATACAGCAGTGACGTCCGCTCCCTCCATACAGCAGTGACGGCCGCTCCCTCCATACAGCAGTGACGCCGTCCCTCCATACAGCAGTGACGGCCGCTCCCTCCATACAGCAGTGACGGCCGCTCCCTCCATACAGCAGTGACGGCCGTCCCTCCATACATACGCATGACGGCCGCTCCCTCCATACAGCAGTGACGGCCGCTCCCTCCATACAGCAGTGACGCCGATCCCTCCCATACAGCAGTGACGGCCGCTCCCTCCATACAGCAGTGACGTCCGATCCCTCCATACAGCAGTGACGCCGCTCCCTCCATACAGCAGTGACGTCCGATCCCTCCATACAGCAGTGACGGCCGCTCCCTCCATACAGCAGTGACGTCCGTCCCTCCATACAGCGTATCCGGCTCCCTCCATACAGCAGTGACGGTCCGACTCCCTCCATACAGCAGTGACGGCCGTCCCTCCATACAGCAGTGACGGCCGCTCCCTCCATACAGCAGTGACGCGTCCCTCCATACAGCAGTGACGTCCGCTCCCTCCATACAGCAGTGACGGCCGTCCCTCCATACAGCAGTGACGGCGCTCCCTCCATAAGCAGCTAGTGACGGCCGCTCCTCCATCCATACAGCTCTCAGCGTGACGGCCGCTCCCTCCATACAGCAGTGACGGCCGCTCCCTCCATACAGCAGTGACGGCCGCTCCCTCCATACAGCAGTGACGTCCGCTCCCTCCATACAGCAGTGACGTCCGCTCCCTCCATACAGCAGTGACGGTCCGCTCCCTCCATACAGCAGTGACGGCCGCTCCCTCCATACAGCAGTGACGGCCGCTCCCTCCATACAGCAGTGACGTCCGCTCCCTCCATACAGCAGTGACGGCCGCTCCCTCCATACAGCAGTGACGTCCGCTCCTTCCATACAGCAGTGACGTCCGATCCCTCCATACAGCAGTGACGGCCGCTCCCTCCATACAGCAGTGACGGCCTCTCCCTCCATACAGCAGTGACGGCCGATCCCTCCATACAGCAGTGACGGCCGCTCCCTCCATACAGCAGTGACGTCCGCTCCCTCCATACAGCAGTGACGTCCGCTCCCTCCATACAGCAGTGACGGCCTCTCCCTCCATACAGCAGTGACGTCCTCTCCCTCCATACAGCAGTGACGTCCGATCCCTCCATACAGCAGTGACGTCCGCTCCTTCCATACAGCAGTGACGGCCGCTCCCTCCATACAGCAGTGATGTCCGCTCCCTCCATACAGCAGTGACGGCCGCTCCCTCCATACAGCAGTGACGGCCGCTCCCTCCATACAGCAGTGACGTCCGATCCCTCCATACAGCAGTGACGTCCGATCCCTCCATACAGCAGTGACGTCCGCTCCCTCCATACAGCAGTGACGGCCGATCCCTCCATACAGCAGTGACGTCCGCTTCCTCCATACAGCAGTGACGGCCGCTCCCTCCATACAGCAGTGACGTCCTCTCCCTCCATACAGCAGTGACGGCCGCTCCCTCCATACAGCAGTGACGGCCGCTCCCTCCATACAGCAGTGACGTCCGATCCCTCCATACAGCAGTGACGTCCGATCCCTCCATACAGCAGTGACGTCCGATCCCTCCATACAGCAGTGACGGCCGCTCCCTCCATACAGCAGTGACGTCCGATCCCTCCATACAGCAGTGACGGCCGATCCCTCCATACAGCAGTGACGTCCGATCCCTCCATACAGCAGTGACGTCCGATCCCTCCATACAGCAGTGACAGCTGCTTTCCAGGAGTCACAGCTCGGCGTAGTTATTCCCGTCTCTGCCATTAAAGATTTATACGTCAAGTGTTATTTTCTTCCTCATATCCCGTGTTTTCATCATTTTGCACTTTTCTGTAAACCTGCAGGTGCTGAAAGAATTAACGTTGGCTGCACAGGCAAAAGCTAAAGCGATGAATGCAGTGCAGCTGGTGAAAGACAAAGCGCTGAAAATGATGGAGGAGATGGAAAGCAAGAAACGTACGGTAGAAAGTAAACTGGAGGCGGCAGGACCTGCACTGGAGGAGGCAGACACTGCACTGAATGGGAGCACTGATAGATGGTGCAGGGCCAGCTGATGGCAGAGACTGCCATCTAGTGGATAAATAGGGTAGATCCATAGGGACAGGGAATAAAAATAAAAGCTGCTATTGTGCCCTGGATTTATGATCAAACAATTGTGTGGTCTGCAATCCTAAAAATCCACCATGCCCGTTATCTTCTGACAAGTACGTGTGTCTGTCATGTTATCCTTACCGTCTCAGGCCATAATCCCACGGTGGCATCTTATGCAACTGTTTCAATAGAGATTGATGACCTCCCCGGACCTTGTATCACTTCACAAACAGATGATTTTAAACGTGAATAAATCAAAGTAGGGCCCCCATATTTTTTAAGGTATCTTTACCCGCCGCTATAACAGGTGGAAACAACCGGGTGCTTCACGTGCACGAGCACGCACCAACGGTTGCAAACGGTACCCGCATCGCCTTTACACGCCGCTACAAGGTGCTTTACAGAAGGTTGAATCTATCTCTGGATGCACCTCCAGGTGCCTAAAGTTACCCTCTGCAGAGCACCGTCCCTCATTTACACGCCGCTACAGAAGGTAATATGGAAGGACCTGGGGCAGCAGGGACAACACATAGGTGTGCCACAGTTGTGGATTACGAGACGCTCGTACGATGATTGGACAAAGCAATAGTATCATGATTGGCCAGCCAGCGCAGGAAGGATGGCTAATACATGACGCTATAGCAATTGTGTAGTGTGACTGGTCAGCTCCTTAAATATGCCTCCCTATGCAGCGACAACCAATCGTCATGCAGGAGCTTCCACCAATGATCGCTGAAGGGGGACAGTTTCATGGAGGCTGTGTCACGCCCCGGGGAGTTATCTAGGTGACGAATAAACCTTACCGTACCGTATTTACACGCCGTTACCATCGGGTTGAAATCAACCTGTTTTAGAGCACTGCTGAAAGACAGGTGTCGACACTGACGGGTGGCAACAGCCTGATTTACACGCCGCTACCTTGGGTTGATTTGACGGTGCAAGATACATTTCTCTCATAAACCCAGTTGTTTCTACCCGGCTGTAGCGGCTTGTAAAGGTACCTTAAGTATTACATTCATATCCAGGTGCACAAATCCACTGTGTGGCCAATGTACAGACATATACACACGCTATATTCTGACTCTTCAAAGCAGTGTAAGCCTTTAAGTCCTTAATTATCAAACCCCTTAGATAACTGTATAGGTACCGTTGCATGCTTCAATGTTGACACGATATCACTAACGATCTCGTGGGCACGCGGTCGTTAGGACATTGTTTTGACATCGTTGATGAGCTGTCACACGTCTAGATATCGTGGACGACTCGCCAACTATCCAGCGAGCAGCTATCGTTCACACATCCCAGCGAACAATCCTTGTTCACTGATGTGAATGGGCGAAGTCATTAACGACATCGTTATCTTGGTGTCACACTGAACGATGCAGCAGGTTGGCTGATCGTGGATTGTCTGATTAGAACATGTTCTCAAATCTGCGATCAACAATTTATCGTAATCAAATCTCGGTGTCACACGCAACGACGTCCTAACGATATCGTTTGAATGACTCCAAACCCGTGACGTTTGAGCGATTTCGTTAAGGATATCGTGTTGTGTAACGCGGCCTTATGACTGCTGTACTCACATGCGATACCTTCTCACATAGTTCAAACTCAACCACACCGACATCAAATAAGAGTCCAGGAGAAATAGAGGTGAAGTCCACTGAAAACCTGTATTATATACCGATGTAGCAGGCAGAAAGTGATCTAGTAAGAGCAGTATAACATGTGCATCCAAAGATGGCTACAGCAGAATGATGATGTGGAAGAAGAAAGGAGCAAAGCTAACGTCACAGGCTACAGGAGGGAGGAAGGGACAAACTACAAAAGGCAGGGTTTCTGCCAAGTAACAGCAAAATGCAATACACAGCATAGAAAACACACAATGAATTGTCATAAACACACTATACATCAGCATACTGCGTCTAATAAATACATGAGATATAATATTGCTAAACATGTAGAAAATGGGAGGTTGGAAGGTTTTTAGGGTTTTTGATCAAACAATTTTAACTAAGCAGCTCATGTTTTTTCACTTGTACAGCACTGGCGGAGTCACATATTCATTAATCGCAGTGTGCTGCTGTATATGTGAAAGTCACGGCCATCGATGGTGGACAACACTTGGAAATCTTCACTTTGTTCATGACATGAATCTTGTCAGATTAAAGCCTCATTCAGACGTTCATGAGTCATGTATGCGTTTTTTGTTTTTCACAGATAGAATACGAACACATCATAGTCTATGACGCTGTTCACATGTCCATCTTTTTTGCAAACTGAGTGGTACACAATATACACAGAGACAAGTTCGGTTTTGATCTGTCTCATGGGTCAAGGATACCTGTACAAGTTAAAAGGTTCGGAGATTAAACAGCACGTGAATGTCATCAGGGCACTGTGCTGTCTGTGAATAATGGACAAAGAGAAGAATTTTCATTTTTTTTTATCCATACATGAAAACCATTAATCAAACTGATGGTAAAAACATACAACCGACCAAAAACAGATCAAAAAGGCTTCCCTTGCTGTGTCATGGTACTGGTGGTCTGGACAGGTCATAGCTGACAGGGTAGGTTCCCTTGCTGTGTGCTGGAGATGGTGGTCTGGACAGGACATAGCTGGCAGGGTAGGTTTCCTTGCTGTGTGGTGGTTATTGTGGTCTGGGCAGGACACAGCTGGTAGGGTAGGTTCCCTTGCTGTGTGGTGGTGATGGTGATCTGGGCAGGATACACCCGGTTGGTCCCCTTGCTGGTGGTCCAGGCAGTACATAGCTGGTAGAATCCCTTGGTGTGGGGTGGTGATGTTCGCCTGAGCAGGGCACAGTTGGAAAGTTCCCTCGCTGTGTGGTGGTGATGATGATCTGGGCAGGACACAGCTGGGAGTTTCCCCTGCTTTGTTGTGGTGATGGTGATCTGGGCAAGACACAGCTGGCAGATCCCTTGCTGTGTGGGGATGATTGTGATCCCAGCAGGAAACAGCAAGTAGATTACCTTGCAGATTTTGATGGTGATGGTGGTCTGGGCAGGAAATAATTAGCAGGTTCCCTTGCTGCGTGGTGGTGATGGTGGTCCGGGCAGGACACAGCTGTTAGGTTCCCTTGCTATATGGTGGTGATGGTGGTATAGGTAAGACACAGCTAGCAGGTTTCCGTGCTGTGTGGTGGTGATGGTGGTCTGGGCAGGACACAACTGGTAGGTTCCTTTGCTACGTGGTGGTGATGGTGGTCTGGGAAGGACACAGCTGACAGGTTCCCTTGCTGTGTCGTAATGATGGTGGTGTGGGCAGGACACAGCTGACAGGTTCTCTTTCTGTGTGGTGGTGATGGTGCTCTGGGCAGGACACAGCTGACAGGTTCCCTTTCTGTGTGGTGGTGATGGTGGTCCGGGCAGGACACAGCTGGCAGGTTCCCTTGCTGTGTGGTGGTGATGGTGGTTCGGGCAGGACACAGCTGTTAGGTTCCCTTGCTGTATGGTGGTGATTGTGTTACAGGTACGACACAGCTAGCAGGTTCCCTTGCTGTGTGGTGGGGTTGGTAATCCGGGCAGGTCACTTCTGGCAGGTTCCCTTGCTGTGTGGTGGTGATGGTGGTCTGGGCAGGTCACTTCTGACAGGTTCCCTTACTGTGGTGTGGGCGGGGGCAGCTCTGTCTATAGACATTGTACATACAGAGCCTGGTGTGGGCGGGGCAGCTCTGTCTATAGACATTGTACATACGGAGCCAGGTGTGGGCGGGGCAGCTCTGTCTATAGACATTGTACATACAGAGCCTTGTGTGAGCGGGGGCAGCTCTCTGTCTATAGACATTGTACATACAGAACCAGGTGTGGGCGGGGGGCAGCTTTCTCAGCTCTGTTTCATGCTAAATCTAAAAACTCAGATTGTGTGAGTACGACTGCAGCCAGTAATACTAAGTAATACATCGATTGATTCAGGGTCTCTTTGCCTACATCATGCTGCTGTCAGATGAGGCAGAAAAACCTGCTGACAGATTCCCTTTAACTCCATACAATTTGACTCTCCTCCAAATCTTCCGTCTGTCCTCACTCTTTATTGTTCTAAGTTATAACATAGTTTTATTTTCTTGCTGTTTTTTTTTTAGATAATTAAACCTACAGATATTTTGACACTTCGAAAACTTATCAAGCCGTCGCACCTGCTGATGAAAATCATGGACTGCTGCCTTTTGCTGGTACAGAAGAGGCTGGATCCAGTGGTGATGGACCCTGACAAGCCCTGCTGTAAGCCGTCCTGGGGGGAGGCCTTAAAGGTAAACATGAGCCCCAGGTGAGATAAGACACTTACTTAGGATGTGTCTAATTTATTGTAGTACTACTGTCTTGGTCAGGTGTTCTCATTTTTCCTGGTTGCTGTTTATACTCCAGGCCTCGTCTCTCCTTATATTGTGGCCTCCCTATATTCTGAAGGTTCTATATTGGGTGTCTCGGCTATTTTTTTCTCCCACACAGCATTCACAATGACTATTATTATGAAATGATCCACAAAACTAAAAGCAGGAGCTCCCAGGAGTAATAGCAATGAAAATTGTATATATCTACAAAACCAGTCCTTCCCAGCTGCACAGCTCAGTGGTGCTGTGTAATATCCTCTATTCTGCTGCAGCATTCATTTTCTAGTATTTATCTCACATTAGAGCTGGAGTCACAGCTACACTGCTCATAACAAGTGTATAATATCCTCCAAGCTGCTGCTGCTTTTGTTTTCTAGTGTTTATCTCACCATAGAGCTGGAGTCACAGCTACACTGCTCATAAAAAGTGTATAATATCCTCCATGCTGCTGCTGCTTACTTGTTTTATCTCACCTTAGAGATGGAGTTGCAGCTACACTGCTCAGTACAAGTGTATGTCCTCAATGCTGCTCATTGCTAGTGTATTATCTCACCTCGGAGCTAGAGACACAGCTACACTGCTCAATACAAGTGTATAATATCCTCCATGCTGCTGCTTTTGTTTTCTAGTTTTTTCTCAACTCAGAGATGGAGTCGCAGCTACACTGCTCAGTACAAGTGTATAATGTCCTCCATGCTGGTGCTGACTCATGTATTATCTCACCTCAGAGCTAGTGTCACAGCTACACTGCTCAGTACAAGTGTATCTCCTCATCCATGATGTTGATGCTTTTGTTTTCTAGTGTTTAGCTGAGCCCAGAGCTGGAGTCACAGCTACACTGCTCAGTACAAGTGTATAATGTCCTCCGTGTTGCAGGATCCGTCTGTGTGTGCTTTGCATGACAGACATCAGCTTTTCTCCATCCACTAACTCAGAGACAACTGACAATTAGACATAGATTCTGAAGAGGGGAAATCAGCTGATAAATATAGCATACGATTCCTGTAAGGGCCAGAATAGTGTTATTCCTCCTGTACAGACACAATATTTTAGCACAATATTGGTAACTAATAGAATTCAGTGCAATTTGTGAAATCTGGGCCTTTTTTTTTAAAGACTTGAGCATCAGGGAAGTCGTGTTGTAAATTTCCACGTCTGATTTTAAACTTTGTGCAGATTTTATCCAAAGTTCCAAAGTTTGTACAGTAAAGGAATAACCATGGCGGATTTCATCCACAGCTCATGAGCTCTCCCGGATTCCTCCAGTCCCTTATTCAGTACCCGAAGGACTCAATGAATAGTGAGATGGTGGAGTTACTGCAGCCCTATCTCCGTATGGAAGATTACACAATGGAGAATGCTAAGAAGCTGTCCGGAAACGCTGCCTGTCTGCTGACATGGACGCTGTCAATGGCCACATTTCATGAAATCAATGCTGAAGTGCTGCCGATAAAGGTGAGGTTCATCTCTGAGTGAGGTTCGTCTTCAACTTAGGTAGTAATTACTTGTTGATAAGCTTATGGCAGCCAGCAGAATTTTGAATGCAGCTTTGCAGTATGAGGCATGTTTCGGTCATTGGTGTCGCATGTTGACTGCTTTGCAGGCCATTGGTGTTGCTGGTGTAAATTTAATTCTGAATTTTTTTCCTTTAGTTAATGCTGTAGACTTTGCTGTGTGCGGATCTGTAGATGGAGGTGGAGGGGTGTGTCACAGCATTCAGGTGGAGGTGGAGGGGTGTGTCATAGCATTCAGGTGGAGGTGGATGGGTGTCTTTGCATTCAGATCTCCACTTCACTTCACCGGTTGTCGCAGATAGAGTTCATTCACTACTATGACCCCGTGCTGTGCTGAACTGCTGTTCCCTTCCATTTAAGCTTCTGGGTTCTGGGTTTTCCCAGTCTGTGGGTGGAGGTAGGGGCTCTTAGACTAGGGCTAATCAAGAGCAAAGGGCAGAGGTGGTGGCCTGGACAACCTCCCCTTCAGAGGTAATTCCTGGATCAGGGTGAGCAAGGGACCCCCAGTCTAAGGGTCAGACTAGTTACCCAGTTTGCCTTTGCCCATCTTACCATCTTGCCTCCTGATTCCTTATCCACTATACCACCCCATGACAATGGGGAGCCTGGACAACCTCCCCTTCAGAGGTAATTCCTGGATCAGGGTGAGCAAGGGACCCCCAGTCTAAGGGTCAGACTAGTTACCCAGTTTGCATTTGCCCATCTTACCATCTTGCCTCCTGATTTCTCATCCACTATACCACACCGTGACAATGGGGAGGTTACAACGGACAAATGGGTGAGTAGCAAGATGGCAGTGGCAGGCAAAAGAAAATCAGGGGTACTCGTCTGACCCTTAGACTGGGGTTCCATAGCAGACCTGTTCCTAAAAGTACCTCTAAAGGTGAGGATGTCTGGGCCGCCACCCTTTCCCTGCTCCTGACCAGCCGTAGCCTATAACCGCTCTCCTCCACCCAGGGATCAGTAGTAGTACAGAAACTCCCACACACTATACCAATCTTCAGGAAAGCTACAGGTCAGCGTCAGCAGGAATTGCAACAGTGACAGCAGGTGATGGATATGGGACTACTTAAAGGCTTTTAGGAGTGGTCAGCCACAACACCTGATACACACAGCAACTGATACAGCTGAGCCACAGCATTATATATTAACCCTTAAGGTGCAAAAGGGTATTTACTCTGTTAACTACTCACACTGTGGAGCAGTTCACACTGTTTCCAAGTATTATAAATGCTGCAGTTTTTCCGCTCTATATCTTAGGCCCCTTTCACACTGGTGTTTTTTTGAAAATGCGGCAGATTTACCGCATCGGTCGCCTAACGGCCGCCCTTGCGGGTTGCCCCATGCTTTGTCTGAGGCTTGCAGCAGGTGCAGCAAGTACGGTTCTGCCGATTGCGGCAGATACGGTACTTGTGACCACTGACTGCATGTTTTTTCTTCTGCGGCCATAACTGGCAGAACCACACTTGCTGCACCTGCCGCAATCCCCATAGACAATGCATGGGGCCACCCGCAAGGTCGACCGTAAGGCGACAGATACGGTAAATCTGCCGGGTCTGCCGCATTTAGAAAAAAACGCCAGTGTGAAATGGGCCTTACACAGCAAATGTGAAGCGTTTAACAATTCAACCAAACAATTCATCTCATAAAGACGTCATGCAACTGTTTTTTGTGCGTTTATTTCCATGTAAGGTTTTATGGGAAACTTCAATAACACAAGCATCTGCCTTTTTAAGCATCAAATCCCAGAGTTTATCCCTACAAAACACAACTAAATAAAAACTGCTTCAAATCTACCCAAGAAGTTGTCAACAAAAAGGAAAAACACACAAAAAAATTCTCTGCTAAGCACAGACGCCTCTCCTTGCCGTGCGCAGACGCCTCTCCTTGCCGTGCACAGGCGCCTCTCCTTGCCGTGCACAGGCGCCTCTCCTTGCCGTGCACAGCTGCCTCTCCTTGCCGTGCACAGGCGCCTCTGCTTGCCGTGCACAGGCGCCTCTGCTTGCCGTGCACAGGCGCCTCTGCTTGCCGTGCACAGGCGCCTCTGCTTGCCGTGCACAGGCGCCTCTGCTTGCCGTGCACAGACCGCCTCTGCTTGCCGTGCACAGACCGCCTCTGCTTGCCATGCACAGACCGCCTCTGCTTGCCGTGCACAGGCGCCTCTGCTTGCGATGCACAGGCGCCTCTGCTTGCCATGCACAGACCTCCTCTGCTTGCCATGCACAGAAGGCTTTGCTTGCCGAGCACAGGCGCCTCTGCTTGCCGTGCACAGACGCCTCTGCTTGCCGTGCACAGGCGCCTCTGCTTGCCGTGCACAGGCGCCTCTGTTTGCTGTGCACAGACGCGTCCACTTGCCATGCGCTGGTGCCTCTCTCTTTCCAGGTCCTTGGAACACTGAGCCTGACCACTTCCAGGACCTGGTAACACAGAGATACACCCATGGGAGGTATGTGCATGGTCAGTCCCTCACATCACTTCAGACCATCCTGTGAAAACCTCATGCAACAACCAGTCCCAGAGAAATCACAAATATTATGTATAAAAGATTTACCAAATGTACGGTAAAAAATGTTCATACCTTGTTAGCCTGTAGATAGAAAAATAAATATTACAAGCTGAGAGTCCTCAGTGGTTGATACCTTTTAATGGCGAATTGAAAAGATGGTGAGTAAAGCAAGCTTTCGAGACACCATGACCTCTTCATCAGGCTTAATAATGACACAACTACTGAACAGACACATATATATGACTCACCGCGGCCGGCTGACTCCGGTTTAGACAGGCGATTCTTCTCCTTCCTTGTCACGGGTGGACCGCGCCTGCCGGTAGTGGGGCCCGGTGTAGTGCAGATCAAAAATGAAGACGTCTTACGGGAACAGATTAAAAGGGGGTTTTAATTTGTTTTCTTCGTGACGCCACCTATGAGTAGATTCGGTAAGGGCTACCGACGCTGCGGAACCTCCCGGGGTGATGGACAGCAGCAAGATGTTACGCTCCCCACAGGCTGAGCGGTGATCCCCGGGGGCTGGAGCTGCTCAAGATGTTGTGCGGCAGCTGCGGTTACCTTTAGTTAACGACGGACAGTTCATAAGGAGACACGGACACAGATAGTCTCTGCAACGGTTCTTTACTGTAACCAGCAGGCAGTACATGGCTTACAGTGGTTGAGTAGAAGACCGGGTGGACTCAGCAGTGATAGTGCTCCTCAGAGATCCGCAGTGTACCTCCTTTCTACCTCCTTAGCTTCTCTTGCCAGCGTCGCCCAGGAATACCAGATCGGGTACGGGGAGGCTGCTTCAATGCCCTATCCATGATGTACGTTCTGGATTCTTTGGGGAGCCTTGGGTCCCTCAGTGGGTACACCGCTGGTTAGACGACTGGAAACTGGCTGGTGGTGGGGTGCTCCTATAAAGCTGCTCCTCCACGGGGCTGGTTCGCGTGGCAGAGGTGAACTGCTGCCAGCTTCGGTACCAGTGAACCGGCTGTGAGTTGTGGGCACGGGAGTCTTTTGGGAACCCGTGTAGAAATGCCCATTCCCGGTGGCTAAGGCCTCAGGTGCGGACACCCGACCGGTGACGGCCCAGGGGCCCGCACGGAGTGCGGAGCCCCCGCTCCTCTCCAAGTTCTGTGTTCTAGGCTCTGCTCTAGATTCCAGACTCTTCTATTCTGATCTAGACTATTGTGTGTTCTACTTCACTACCCTAACACTCCACCCACCAGGACCTAGGATTGGTCCCCTGTTCTAGGTGTTGTATGTTGGGTTGGATCTCAGAGTTAACTATTGCACTGCTTTGTCAAGAGAATATTGCGGCTGCAATACTCCCTTGTGACGCACTCGTTGCGGGGCGCCACACTCCCCCTTGGTTAAATCAGCTTGTCCCCAAGCGTCAAACTACTCACATTACAGAGGTTTTTACATTTTTATACATATATGACACACTTTTATTAAAATAGAAAAACAGGTAAAGAAATGCTTTGGTGATATAAGCAAAGAAACAGGTAATCACTTTGTGCGGACCCGGCGGGCGGTCGGCTGTACTTTAACTAGAGTCCAGGCTGTAGCCGCAAGATCACACAGTCAGTGATTAACGGGAACAGAGTCATTGATGAAGTTCAAGTTTTAAAGTCACTGGCTCTGAGGGTGATGGCGTACCCGGATAGCAAACCACCCATCTGCACAAGCATAGCGCTCGTAGGTGATAATATCGCCCCGGTATAGGTCGCGATCGGGATGTCCTCTTGGCAAGTTGGACTCAACGTCCCGGCGCCCCACAAACACCTCCTCATTCAAACCCACCTCCCAAGCGAACCCCCACCCGGTATTTAAGTTAAAGGTGGAAATTCTACCTTCACGGCGGAGTTCATCAGGCAGCGGCGGCTGGCGGCGAGCCTCGGCACGGGCCTCCATGTTGGCGCGTTCTCGGGCTTGCCACTCCTCTCGTCGTCTCTGGCGTACATCTCCGTCGTTACGGCTCGGGGTGTAAAGATGAGTAACGGAGCTGGTGGTTTGGCGGGAAGCTTGAACTTGGCGGGCTGTCTGTATCGGAACCCGGTGGAACGGCACAGGGGAAGGTGTCGGCAGTGCACCCGACCAGTGTACCCGAGCTGTGTGCCCGGAAGGAAGTTCTTTGTTGTCTCCCCAAGCGAACCCGGTGTCGAAATCCTCAGCGGTGCTGTGGGTCTCGTCGTCATCCTCTCCGACCTCTTCCTCGATGACCACATCAGGCTGCTCGATGATGAAAGACGTTAAAGCTTGTTCCGTTGTACAACAGAGCGGTGGTGCTGCGGATCCTTCCGTAGGGACGTCCTGCAGGGCTTCCAGGCTGCCTGCCTCTTCATCTGTTTCCGCAGGTAAAGGTGTTTCAATCCCGGTTACCCGGTAGGCCTCGGCAATGGCAAGGGAAGCCTCCGGTACGGGGATAAAAACAGGCGACTGTCTCTGTAGTGGTGAAACATGTCGCGGGTTCCTCAGTGGGAACCTGGTAGAGATCGAGTTCTTCCATGGAGCGTGTTATGAGCTCCGGCTCAAGAACGGAATCGGTTGCGATGTTGGTCGCTGGAACGGGTCGAGTTGCGGCCTCCACCGGAATGACACAGTCTATTGGCTCAGGTGACGGAGCAGGACAGGTGGTAGGCGAGGGTGAGGCGGTCGAGAAGCTGGTGACGTCGTCGGGGCTTGGAGAAGCTGTACCCGGTCGGCTCTGCTGCATCGCATGGTGTAGTCGTCTGCCTAGGGTCGCGCTCCAGCTACGGATCGTCCATTCCACTGTCTCTAGTAACCGCACCCGGAGGTCTTGTAGAGCCTCTAGCCAGAAGTCGGGGCTGCCATCTATGGTAAGGGCAGGATCCGGACCCGGTTGGCTGACGGCTGCTCTGGCCTCCGCCTCGACCTCCCGCATCAGGTCTTGGAGTCTCATGCTGGCCATTCTTCTTGGAGGGAAACCACACCCGTTCAACCGGTAAGACGTTCTGGTTGAGCTGGTCAAGAATTCCGTCTGTGTGTCTATGTATGACACTCCCATTTCCTCTGGCTTTTGTAGTCCAATTGTGGGAAAAGTCTTTGGGGTCCGCCCCCATGGTTGATTCGAGCAATCAGGGCGGACTAAGAGTTTGGCGCCTTTTGTCTTTAGCCCTCCCACAGTGAGGGGGGGGTTGACTCACTCCTGGGCTTCACGTGGCGGCTTCTTGTGGCGGGAACGCCATCTTGGGCGCCATCTTGACCCAATGGTGTAAAGGCGGGAAAGTTCTTTTAGGGACGAACAAAGTCCAATTGTAGACAATAAAGTCCAGTTTAAGCACAATATACCCGTTGGATAACGGGCCTGCTCGTATCCTGTTCGTGACGCCATTTTCTGACTCACCGCGGCCGGCTGACTCCGGTTTAGACAGGCGATTCTTCTCCTTCCTTGTCACGGGTGGACCGCGCCTGCCGGTAGTGGGGCCCGGTGTAGTGCAGATCAAAAATGAAGACGTCTTACGGGAACAGATTAAAAGGGGGTTTTAATTTGTTTTCTTCGTGACGCCACCTATGAGTAGATTCGGTAAGGGCTACCGACGCTGCGGAACCTCCCGGGGTGATGGACAGCAGCAAGATGTTACGCTCCCCACAGGCTGAGCGGTGATCCCCGGGGGCTGGAGCTGCTCAAGATGTTGTGCGGCAGCTGCGGTTACCTTTAGTTAACGACGGACAGTTCATAAGGAGACACGGACACAGATAGTCTCTGCAACGGTTCTTTACTGTAACCAGCAGGCAGTACATGGCTTACAGTGGTTGAGTAGAAGACCGGGTGGACTCAGCAGTGATAGTGCTCCTCAGAGATCCGCAGTGTACCTCCTTTCTACCTCCTTAGCTTCTCTTGCCAGCGTCGCCCAGGAATACCAGATCGGGTACGGGGAGGCTGCTTCAATGCCCTATCCATGATGTACGTTCTGGATTCTTTGGGGAGCCTTGGGTCCCTCAGTGGGTACACCGCTGGTTAGACGACTGGAAACTGGCTGGTGGTGGGGTGCTCCTATAAAGCTGCTCCTCCACGGGGCTGGTTCGCGTGGCAGAGGTGAACTGCTGCCAGCTTCGGTACCAGTGAACCGGCTGTGAGTTGTGGGCACGGGAGTCTTTTGGGAACCCGTGTAGAAATGCCCATTCCCGGTGGCTAAGGCCTCAGGTGCGGACACCCGACCGGTGACGGCCCAGGGGCCCGCACGGAGTGCGGAGCCCCCGCTCCTCTCCAAGTTCTGTGTTCTAGGCTCTGCTCTAGATTCCAGACTCTTCTATTCTGATCTAGACTATTGTGTGTTCTACTTCACTACCCTAACACTCCACCCACCAGGACCTAGGATTGGTCCCCTGTTCTAGGTGTTGTATGTTGGGTTGGATCTCAGAGTTAACTATTGCACTGCTTTGTCAAGAGAATATTGCGGCTGCAATACTCCCTTGTGACGCACTCGTTGCGGGGCGCCACATATACACATATTCAGGGTTGGATAATGAACCAGGTGAGGTGAAGCATAACACAGGACTTGGTCAGAGTTGGGAGAGAACATCTGGGGCAGTAAACAATCAGTGTCCAAAGATAAGAAGCAGAGAGTTTTATGTCTTTTGATTAGTTGTTTCTTCAAGATTTGGAGATTCCCCAATTAATGTAAAAATGAGTCAAAGGTCAACATGAGTTTATATTCCCAGACTCTTCTGTCTTTCTGCGATTTGAAATCACCTTTCAAATCTAGTATTTCTCCTTCGCCTCATTGGGGGACACAGGACCGTGGGTGTTATGCTGCTGTCCACTGGGAGGCGACACTAGGCAGAATCTGAATAAGATTAACAGTGGCTCCTCCTCTGCAGCATACACCCCTGGACAGGCACTGTCCTGACCAGTTTTTGCTTAGTGTCTAGGAGGCACACACAGATTTTTTAGTGCTCCTAAAAAACTTCCTTTTTGAATTTTTTCTTCAAGAAGAAGAAAAGTGGGTCTCTGACGAGACTCCGGCATGGTCCCTCCTCGGCCACCCACAGTTGGGGGCGCCTGGTTGAGGTCGACTGTTCCCCCTAACATGCCGCTCCCTCCTCGACCCCCCAATGTTGGGGACGCCGGGTTGAGGTTGAGACAACGATCCTCCCCATTTCCCCACTGTTCGGGTTACTGGGTTGAGGTCGAGGCAAAAGACAAGGCCCCTGATGGTGGAGCAGCATCCCTCCCTAAATACCCCTTTGGGGTTCATTTAGGTCAAGACACCGCAGGTAGAGCCTCTGGTGCAGCAGCCAGGACCTGCTATAGGCACCCAGGAGTCCCCAGCCCTGCTGCAGACTCCTTACCCCTCAGCGGCAGCCTGCTCGCCGCAGTACCAGGGCACACAGCTTTGCTGTGTACCTCCTGAAGGGGCCGGGGGACCAATAATGGGGCAGCCAGCACTAGCAGGGACACAGCTTACCTGTCCCTGCAGCAGCCAGCACTAAGGGCTGCATTCTGGTGGTTACAGAGGACCCAGTACTCTGGGTCCTCTGCGGGGGCTATCACAGCAGAGGGAGATCTTTCCCTAGCAGGGACACAGCTTGCCTGTGTCCCTGCAGCAGCCAGCAGGGCTGCACCTTGATGATCACAGAGTACACCGCCTTCTCCACGCCCCCTGGCTCGCCCCCTGGATGACGACGATGACGCTGCCAGCGTCATAGCAGCGGGCGGACCGCAGCATGAGAGTGCGCTCTGTGGAGCATATCCCGCTCTTTTTACACTGCTCCGCCCCCCTCCTTCCTCCTCTCTCCCTCCCTCCTGGCGGCCATTACCAGCCACGTGGAAAGGAGGCAGCGCAGCACAGGGGTCCAGTGGCGCTGATTCAGCTGACAGTCTCCAGGGGGCACAGGACAAGGGACGCTGCACTGGTGGCACACAGAGGTGGGGTAAGTTGCCAGCAGAGGTTTTTCTGTCTCCTCTGCTGGAGCTCTTCTCTACAGGGCACCCCTACACAGGCACTGGTACCTATATGCCAGGCTCCAAGAGCAAGAGGACCAGGGCTCACCCGGCTTACTATGCCTTATGCACAGCCTGTAAGAACCGTCTGCCCAGCGGCTATACGTCTCAGCACTGCTAGGACTGCGCCCAGAGTACCGTGCCTCAGCCCCCAGTGACCCCGCCCATTACGGATGCGTCCCCTGCCATGCCGGAATGGGCCATGATCATGTCCCAAACCATGTCTCAATCTATGGCACAGTCCATAGAGAAGCTGTCCTCTACATTGCTACAAGCTCTGCAGAGTCACCCTCTTGCCGCTGCTCAGCAAGGCAGGCGCACAGACCGGGACCGTACTGGCTCAGACCCATCCACTTCTAGGTCAGGACGTAAGCGAACCGGTTCATCACGATAACTAGTGCCTACTCATACTTCGAGGTCACCCCCCAGTGAGAGTCGCCGTGCCTCTAGGTCGCCAGAGTCGTCCCCTGCTAGGGAACGCCACACGCAGTCCAGGTCATCCCATACTGGAGAAGACCACAGCGATACGCAGGAGTCTGAAGGCCTCTGTGACTCTAGCTCAGAGCTGGATCCAGACAGGTCCTTAGACCTAAATCAACCAGACGCCGATGCATTGGTTGAGGACGTAATCACGTCCATCAACCAGGTGTTGAAGGTATCTGAACCACCTCCAGATGCCTCAGAGCACGAGATTGCTTTTCAAAGGGCTAAGAAGCCACCAAAATATTTCTCCGATCACCCCGAGTTCAGAGCAATTCTTAAAAATCATCGCTCACACCCGGAGAAGAGATTCGGCAACCATAAAGCACTAGAACGGCGTTACCCCTTCTTGCAAGAGGTAACACAGACCTGGGCAGATACGCCCGTAGTGAACCCCCCAGTATCTAGACTCGCGGCTCAGACGCTTTTCTCACTACCAGATAGTTCCTCCATAAAGGACGCGACGGACCGTCAGGTGGAACATATGGCCCGATCGATTTTCGAGGCCACAGGGTCCTCTCTAGCACCAGCATTCGCTACAGTCTGGGCAGCCAAGGCTATCATGGCCTGGACAACCAACTTACATGCCGGACTCCGTTCACTTGACTCCGAGCTGGCAGACCAGGCAGTTCAAGCTTCTGTCGTGGCTGACTATATTCTACATGCAGCTATTGATTCCGCAAATTGTGCGGCCGTGGCTGCGTCGAACGCCATCATTATCAGGCGTGCCCTCTGGCTACGGGAATGGAAGGCTGATGCAGTCTCTAAGAAGTCGCTTACTCACCTTCCATATCTCAGCGGACGTCTGTTCGGCGAAGAGTTGGATAAATTAATATCTAATGCCACAGGAGGGAAGAGTACTTCCCTACCTCAATAAAAACCTAAACGCACCTATAACCGGCGTAACCACGCACGATTCCGTTGCTTTCAGAATTCGTCCGGCTGGTCTGTCTCCCGCCCAGCGCAGACCCGTAGTCGTTCGCCGCGCAGGGAGGGTTCAAGGTCTTCGCAAAGGACGAACAAAACCTGGCAGTCCAAATCTGGCCAGTCCAAGTCTAAGGGATCCAAGTCCCACAAATTCTCCTCATCATGACTCCTTATTCCCGGATGACACCCCACCAGTGGGCGGCCGACTTTTCCACTTTTATCAAGTTTGGCTGCCTATTATAAAGGACAGGTGGATCAGGGAACTGGTGTCGTCAGGTTACAAGATAGAGTTCATTTCCCTCCCACTAAATCGATTTTTTCTTTCCGTACCTCCAAGACTACCGTCCAAGGCTCGCGCCTTCTCCAAGGCTGTCAAGTCGCTTATCCAAGCCGGAGTAATTGTTCCAGTCCCTCGGGCCGAACGCTTCCACGGGTTCGATTCCAACCTATTCGTGGTTCCCAAAAAAGGAGGCAGTGTAAGACCTATCCTAGATCTCAAACAGCTAGACAAGTACGTGAGGGTACGACAATTTCGCATGGAGTCTCCCCGATCCATCATATCATCCATGGAAGAAGGAGAATTTCTCGCCTCCATAGATATTCAGGATGCTTACCTGCATATCCCGATCGCCCCTGCCCACCAAAGGTTCCACCGATTCGCAATTTGTCAGACCCATTATCAGTTTGTAGCTCTCCCATTCGGACTCGCCACGGCTCCCAGAGTGTTTACCAAAGTCATGGCGGCTGCCATGACTATGCTACACTCCAGAGGCGTAGTCGTCATCCCATACTTGGACGATCTACTTATCAAGGCTCCCACCTTCAAGGATTGCGAACTCAGTGTCACCATCACGGTAGACACACTAAGTCGCCTCGGCTGGTTGGTCAACCTAAAAAAGTCGTCCCCAATCCCAAGTCAGTCCCTGATCTTTCTGGGCATGCAATTCCACACTTCCAGGGGTCTGGTGCTCCTTCCCAAGGAGAAGGCACATGCTCACCGGATGGGAGTTCGCGCCCTTCTTCACTCAGCACCTCGATCCCTTCGATTTGCCATGAGAGTTCTTGGCAGGATGGTCGCTGTGATAGAAGCAGCCCCCTTCGCCTAGCTTCACCTCCGGCCTCTCCAACTGGCCATACTCAAATCCTGGGACAAGAGTCCTTTTTCCCTGGACAGGATGTTCCGCATGTCCTCGACGGTCAAGCAATCCCTACACTGGTGGCTCAAACCAATCTCTCTCTCCAATGGGAGATCGTTTATACCAGGTCACTGGAAGATTCTGACAACCGATGCCAGCCTAACGGGATGGGGCGTAGTGTACCGACACCACAGAGCGCAGGGAAAATGGTCTCTAACGGAATCCACCATGCCCATCAACATCCTGGAGATTCGAGCCATCTTCCTGGCATTGCGGGCCTTCATAGCGGCCTCTCACGTCAGGATACAGTCAGACAATGCCACGGCCGTGGCATATGTCAATCACCAGGGCGGAACCCGCAGTGCCCAGGCGATGCGAGAGGTAACGCACATCCTTTACTGGGCGGAATCCAGAGGATCGACCCTGTCCGCCGTGCACATCCCGGGAGTAGACAACTGGGAAGCAGACTTTCTCAGTCGCCAAGGCATAGACTCAGGAGAGTGGTCCCTGCATCCCGAAGTCTTTCAGCAAATTTGTCATCGCTGGGGGACTCCGGACGTGGATCTGATGGCATCACATCTCAATGCCAAGGTTCCCAACTTCATGGCCAGATCACACGACCCCCGGTGCCTTGGAGCGGACGCCCTAGTTCAGGACTGGACTCAATTTCAACTCCTATACATCTTCCCACCTCTGCCTCTAATCCCCAGAGTAGTGCGGAAAATCAGACAGGAACGGATTCCAGTCATCCTTATTGCCCCAGACTGGCCCAGACGCGAGTGGTATGCCGACATCGTCCAACCCACGGCAGACGCCCCCTGGCGCCTCCCAGATCGGCCAGACCTCCTATCTCAGGGCCCGTTCTACCACCAGAATTCACAAGCCCTGAATTTGACGGCGTGGTCTTTGAGACCTGGGTTCTGACACAAGCAGGGCTCTCATAGGACGTCATTCACACTATGATCAGTGCGAGGAAACCTGCCTCTGCTAGAATTTACTACCGCACCTGGAAAGCCTTTTTTGCCTGGTGCGAATCTCGTGATCAGAATCCATTACCCTATTCACTGCCTAGGATACTTGGTTTCCTACAATCAGATCTGGAGGCCAGACTGTCCCTGGGCTCTCTTAAGAGCCAAGTCTCAGCCCTCTCTGTTCTTATTCAGCGGAGACTTGCATTAAAACCGCAAATCAAAACGTTTCTTCAAGGGGTTTCCCGTTTGGTTCCCCCCTACAGACGACTGCTGGAGGCGTGGGATCTAAACTTGGTGTTCACGGCATTAGAAGAACCACCCTTTGAGCCTCTCAAAGAGATCTCACTCCGCCTTCTATCCCAGAAGGTGGTTTTTCTAGTGGCTATCACCTCCCTTCGGAGGGTGTCCGAGCTCACAGCGCTCTCATGCAGGCCTCCATTCCTAGCCTTTCACCAGGATAAGGTAGTTCTCCGTACGGTTCCTTCTTTTCTTCCGAATGTGGTTTCCTCCTTCCACATCAATGAGGAAATATCTTTGCCGTCCCTTTGTCCGGCACCGGTTCATAGGTTTGAGAAAGCTCTGCATACACTGGGCTTTGCGTATCTATGTCTCTAGAACAGCGCCCTTTCGGAAGTCGGACTCTCTCTTCCTTCTTCCTGAAGGCAGCCGCAAGGGCTTGTCAGCTTCAAAGGCCACGCTTGCTAGATGGATCAGAGCCACGATTCAAGATGCCTACAGGCTCAAAAACTTGCCACTTCCGGCTGGTATTAGAGCGCATTCTACCCGTGCGGTAGGGGCGTCTTGGGCTATCCGGCATCAGGCATCTGCACAACAAGTGTGTAAAGCAGCCACCTGGACTAGCTTACACACGTTCACCAAACATTACATGGTCCATACCCAGTCTTCAGCGGACGCGAGCCTGGGTAGACGCGTCCTGCAGGTGGCAGTAGTCCACCTGTAGGATACTGTCTTTATGCAACATTCGTTCCATTGCTTTTCCCACCCAGGGACTGCTTTGGGACGCCCCACGGTCTGTGTCCCCCAATGAGGCGAAGGAGAAAAGGAGATTTTTGTGTACTCACCGTAAAATCCTTTTCTCTTAGCCTCTAATTTGGGGACACAGCTCATATTGTTTTTTGAACTCATGCATAGTTGCCTTCTTACAGTCATGGTTTCAGATGTTATCACTGTTACGTTCCTACTAATGCTTTAGCACAAAACTGGTCAGGACAGTGCCTGTCCAGGGGTGTATACTGCAGAGGAGGAGCCACTGTTAATCTTTTTCAGATTCTGCCTAGTGTCGCCTCCTAGTGGACAGCAGCATAACACCCACGGTCTGTGTCCCCCAATTAGAGGCTAAGAGAAAAGGATTTTACGGTGAGTACACAAAAATCTCCTTTTTCATGCCCATTATGATACGATCAGGGCTACAGAAATGATTGGTCACAGGTAGATCCATTCTTTTTTCTTTTATTGTGCATGATGTATTTATTTTTTCTGTGTTCATTTACCCTCTTTATAATGTAGTTATATTCTGGTTAAGGGTAATATCCTTTGTCTAGTATAATTTTTGTATTTTTCATGTATTATATTTACATTTTTTTGTTGCCAGACCAAACTGCAGAGGCTCAGCCACCGCTTAGACGCCACTACCTGTGGACTGACGAGTCTGCAGCTGACGCTGGATGAGAAACAAGCCGAGCTGGGGATGACACAGGCCAAGTATGATAGAGCCGTGCTGGAGAAACTGGTGAGTGGCCATCCACACGTTACATTAAAGCTGTGGACACTTCTGAGAATGATAAAAATGATTTATACATGACTTACTGATCACTATGTGATACTTGAAATCTTCTGATGTCTCCTTTTATTTATATACACTGTGTATATCACTTGTGGACAACTGGACAGCCGACCTCCGCCGTAATACAGGTTGGAGCCCTCGCTTCCTTTTTTATTTTCATTTTTTCGTTCTCTCTCTTCCTCTCTCTTTCTCTCTCTCTCTTTCTCTCTCTTCTTCTTTCTTTCTTTTGTAACACCCCTTTGATACGCTGCCGTGGGCAGGGTGTTCCGTAGTTCTCACCTTGATATGGCGTAGTGCTTTTACCCGAATCTTGCTAGGAGCTTTAGAGGAATGCAGAAGGGTCTTTGTCTCCTGCTAAGGGTCAACTCTGGAAACCCCTGTCCACACTCCGTACACACTCACAAGAGATGAGCTTAGAAATCTTAACAGGTTTATTTACAGGAGGATGAGAAGTGGTAATTGCAGGGGGAATAGAAAGTAACAGTAAACAGGTAATGTTATGTAGTATTACACAGGAACACAAGGGGCATTTTGCAATAGACCTGAATGAGGTGATGTTTCCCTTTTGTCTTAGAACACACACACTTCTAACTAATTACAATTAACCCACAAATGGCTGCAGCCTGATACAGTCCTGAGTTGGGTCCCCAGTTGTCGCAGATGTTGGCACGCTTGCTGTACGGTGGTGCACATAAGGTAATTCCAGGGCTGGTCCTATAGGAACTCCTAGTTAGTGCAATCAGAAGTCCCTTTAGCATGGCCTTGTAATTAGCTTTAGCATACTTCTCAAATGGTAGAACTACAAGATCCATGCACACTCTTATAATTAACTTCAGCACACTTCTCTAGCAATGGCACTACAGTTCCCAGCAATGCTCCCTTATAGATAACTGCAGTACCTTTCTCCAGCAGTAGAACTATAGTTCCGAGCAATGGTACTCCGCGGTAAGCTCCGGGACTGTCGGCGGGGAGAACAGCTGATCTGACAGCTGTTTGAATCTTCCTGCGCCGACACCGAGAGGAGATGTCGGCGCGGGAAGATTCAAACAGCTGCCACATCAGCTATTTCTCCCCGCCGACATCGCTAGCAAATTACAGGCGGCCGGGGAGGAGGAGATCAGCAGAGGCAGAGCTGATCTCCCGGTGGCCGTCGGTGAGCTCCTGTGACGTCACCGGCGGCCACCGGGAGATTTTTCAATGGGTCCGCAGCGTTCTCCTGCGCTGTCAAGCGCTGAACACTGCGGACCCATTGACGTCAATGCATTTTTTGTACGCTTGGGGACGCTTGCTGATCTTCCAAGATCCCCAAACGCACAAAAAAATGCTGCAAGCTGCGTCCCGGGTGAGGACGCTGAACACCGGAAGGAGCAGATATCGTCCGCATCCGCACCCGAACGCAGCAAACGCAGGCACTATGCGTTCCTATGTTAAACATAGGAACCGCAGTGCGCATGCGTTTGGCTGCGTTCCCATACGCAAATGTGAAGCCAGCCTTAATATAGCAGTCTCTTATCACTGCTCCAACATGGCTGAAAACTCTCACACACTCCAATACCATCCCCTCCTCCCTTCTTTTCCTGCTCATTCAGTCCATCTCTCCAGTTGTCGGCTTCTGCTCCTCCCCCAGAGTGATGCCAGGAGCAAGGTGTCTTGGGACTTGTAGTTTTCAGTTCCCCATAAGAATCAGCAGGTGCTACACTTTCTCTCTCCCTCTTACTCTTTATCTCTTTTTCTCTCCCTCTTTCTCTCTCCCTTTCTATTTTTCTCCCTTTTTCTTTTTACATTTGTCTCCCCTCTTTCTCGCTTCTTCTTTCTTGCTCTCCCTCTCTCTCATTTCCTCTCTTTCTTTTGTCTCTTTCTCTTCCCCTCTCTCTCCCTTTTCTTTCTTCCTTTCTTTTTTCTCTTTCTTTTGCTGTCTCTTCCTCTTTCTCTCTCTTTTTCTCTTCCTCCCTCTCTCGGTTTTCTATTTTTCCCCTCTTTCTTTCTTTCTTTTTTTTTCTCTTTCTTTTTTTGTCTCTTCCTCTTTCTCTCTTTCTCTTCCTCCTTCTCTCTTCCAGTCTCTCCCTCTCTTTTTCTCTCCTATTCTCTCTCTCCACAGCGGCATTTTGAAGGATTTCTCCTTCAGTCTGTGTCCTCCTCTCCCCTAATAAGTTTACATAATTAGGATTTGTTTATTATAAATGTTATTTATAATGTTTAGATTGTGAGCTCTAATGGGGGCAGTGATGCAAATGTATGCAAGGCGCTATAGAATGAATTGTGCCATATGAATGATTAAATATTATTCACATTTTGTATATATTGAAATCTATAATGACTGCAATCAGTCACATTTCCAATGAACAACATAATGAAAATCCGCAATGACTATAACTGATATTGGGGCGGTGGGGATTATTTGTACATCTCCTTCCATTCTGATCATCACATTCATTGTAGATCTGTGACTTGTATTCACCGTCTTTTGCTTTTCTATTAAGAGAATTTGTAAAAAAAAATAATCGTCTGAAGAAGCTAGCAGCAGAGATGAAATACGTTAATCTGTCGTTCCAGTGTCCTTATGAAGGTGACCAAAAAATCACCATCAGCCTCTTTCATTGCAAAACATAAGACTTGACAAACTGGTGCATGTATAACGATGGAAAAATACGGCTCAGCTTCCAATAGGCTTTAGATGCTGAAGGGAATCTGTCAGCATGTTTTTCCTATCTTATCTGACAGCGACACAATGTAGGCAAAACAACCCTGAATCCAACAATGTATCACATAAATTACTGGAGCCATTCTCACACAATAGACAGCTACCCCACACACACACACAGATATACCCGTCCACATCACAGCTAACCCTGCCCACACAACAAACCCTACCTACACCAAAGCTGCCCCCACACCACAGCTAACCCTGCCCACACAACAAACCCTACCTACACCAAAGCTGCCCACACCACAGCTAACCCCTGCCCACACCATAGCTAACCCTGCACACACAGCAAACCCTACCTACACCAAAGCTGCCCCCACCCACACCACAGCTAACCACCGCCATACAAGTCTCTCTATAGAGATTGCGCATTGACTCTGATGGTCCTGTCACACGCATCAATCTGGCCTGCGATGTCGGAAGCGATGCGCGGGTGCGCGCTCGCTTCCGACATCGCAGGCCAGCTGTCACACGGCAGGATGTTGCTGGTGACATGGCGGCGATGTGGGCGGAGCCATCGCTCGCTGGGCTGGGCTCAGCCCAGCGAGCGATCCACAGCAATGCTGCGGTATAGGCTGGATCGCCGCCAACATCGCTATTGCGGTGTCAGACGGCGCGATCCAGCCTAATCGCTGGTTGCAGATTGACAGGTTTACGTCCATGCTCCTAAACCTGTCAACTTGCTACCAGCGATAAATCGCAGTTGCGTCGCGCTGTCACACAGCACGACGCAAGTGCGATATCGCTAGCGACATCGCTGATGCGTCACTTTTCAGCGATGTCGCTAGCGACATTGACACGTGTGACAGTACCTTGAGGTGTCAATCATAGCAGGGGGCATGTTGGACTTCCCTGCACTTGACAAAATAGTCCCGTAATGGTAATCACAGGCAATAAAACCATAAGATTACATAACAATTGCACCTTGTAAGAAAACAGTTGCTTTTTACTTGTTAATCCTTACAGCATGTTGTCCTCAGCTTACATAGCAAAAATCTGCTGACCAATTCCCTTTAAAATCCATCGTCCATTATTGACAAACAATGAAGCATGTAGTAATATAGTGTGACGTCAGCAGCAAACTCGTATCAAATGTAAAAAGCTATTGTGGTGTACAAGAACATATGAGACTGCAATGCATCTTTTTGTCACAACGGAGGAAGCTGATGGATTGTTGTGGTCCTGTTTCCCTCTTTTTGGGGCCATGTAAGGGATGTTAATGTGGCCTGCGCTGCCTGTGAAAGTATGTAGGAGATTGTTTTGTACTTGGAATCAGATTACATTTCATTTTAAAAGTCTTCACCCTCTTGGCTTTTTACATATTTTTTTCACATTAAAACCTGAGTTTAAATATTTTTGTGATCCCATTTGTGTGTGATGCATCAGCACTAAATAGTCTAAATTGTGGAAGCGAAGTGAGAAAAATAGAGGCAGAAATAAAATTAATGGGATAAAATATATCAAAATTGCCATGTGCATATGTATTCACCACTTTTGCTATGAAGACCCTAAAACGTTTGGTGCAAGCAGTTCACTTCATAATTCCTATGCTTAGTGAGAAGACATCAAGATTTGTGCAATTTACTTACGTGTCCATGGTCTGTCAGTACATACACATCTTTTCTGAAAGGCTACATAGGCTGCAGCACCATCAAGAAGAGGTGTCACTAACTAAACTGCACCATGAGGTCCAAGGAGATCTCCAGATTACACCATGAACACCAAGGAGATCTCCAAACAATACCATAAAGACCTAGGAGATCTGCACGTCACACCATAAAGACAAGGAGATCTCCAAACCACAAAATGAAGACCTAGGAGATCTCCAGATTACACCATGAAGACGAAGGAGATCTGCAAACCACAACATGAAGACCAAGGAGCTCTCCAAACCACATCACAAAGACCAAGGAGATCTCCAAACAACACCATGGACACCAAGGAGATCTCCAAACCACACCATGAAGACCAAGGAGATCTCCAAACAACACCATGGACACCAAGGAGATCTGCAAACCACAACATGAAGACCAAGGAGAGCTCCAAACAACACCATGGACACCAAGGAGATCTGCAAACCACAACATGAAGACCAAGGAGCTCTACAAACCACATCATGAAGACCAAGGAGATCTACAAACCACATCATGAAGACCAAGGAGATCTCCAAACAACACCATGGACACCAAGGAGATCTGCAAACCACAACATGAAGACCAAGGAGCTCTACAAACCACATCATGAAGACCAAGGAGATCTACAAACCACATCATGAAGACCAAGGAGATCTCCAAACAACACCATGAAGACCAAGGAGCTCTACAAACCACATCATGAAGACCAAGGAGATCTCCAAACAACACCATGAAGACCAAGGAGCTCTACAAACCACATCATGAAGACCAAGGAGAGCTCCAAACAACACCATGGACACCAAGGAGATCTGCAAACCACAACATGAAGACCAAGGAGCTCTACAAACCACATCATGAAGACCAAGGAGATCTACAAACCACATCATGAAGACCAAGGAGATCTCCAAACAACACCATGGACACCAAGGAGATCTGCAAACCACAACATGAAGACCAAGGAGCTCTACAAACCACATCATGAAGACCAAGGAGATCTACAAACCACATCATGAAGACCAAGGGGATCTACAAACCACATCATGAAGACCAAGGGGATCTACAAACCACATCATGAAGACCAAGGAGATCTTCAAACCAACACCATGAAGACCTAAATGTACCGTCACACGCGTCAATTTTGCTACCAATTTCACTGGCAATTTGCTGGTTGCAGTGAAATCATGGACACATTGTTACATTTGTACACGGCAACAAAATAAAACAATGTGTCCATGATTTCACTGCAACCAGCAAATTGCCAGTGAAATTTCTAGCAAAATTGCCGCGTGTGACGGTACCTTATTGACGGCGATATGACACCTCGCCAAATTCCTCAATTATATGCCACAATTGGGAGAGGTTTTGACGGCGATTGTAGCTGGGCGACATATCGCCGTCAATATTTCTTGCCGCGGTGGCGGCGTGTAAAGGTACCCTTATGGTACATTTAGACGCGGCCACAGGAAGGTAGGAACAGGCAAGCATCGGACACAAATTGTGCCTGTTGCCTTGAAAAGACCTCGATGTGGCGGCGTGTAATTCAGGACTTTCCTTCCTGTGTCTTCCCTGAATTACACGCCGCCACATCGTGGTCTTTTCAAGGCAACAGGCACAATTTGTGTCCGATGCTTGCCTGTTCCTACCTTCCTGTGGCCGCGTGTAAATGCACCTTTAGAGATATCCAAATCACACCATGAGGACCAAGGAGATCTCCAAACCACACCATGAACACCAAGGAGATCTCCAAACCACACCATGAAGACCAAGGAGATCTCCAAACCACATCATGAACACCAAGGAGATCTCCAAACATGTCAGAGACAAAGCTGTTGAGAAATACAAGTCAGGGTTTTAAAAAAAAAATCTCAATCTCTAATGATACCTGGAGCATTATCAAATCTATTATCATAAAATGAAAAGAATATGGTACCAGCACAAACCTACCAAGAGAGGGCTGTCCATCAAAACTCTCACCACGACTGCACAGAGATCAAAGGTGACTCAGAAGGAGCTGCGGAGTTTCCAAGCAGAGACCACAATAAGCCGTACACTACATAGAGCCGGCCTTAATGGAAGAGTGGCCTGAAAAAAGCCTTTACTTACAGACAAAAATTGGAAGGCTTGTTCGGAGTTTACCAAAAGACGTGTGAGACTCTCCACATGTGTGGAGGAAGGTGCTGGGATCAGATGAGTCCAAACCTAGACTTTTTGTCCAAACAGTATGTTTAGCACCAAACCAACACAGTTCATCACCCTAAGAACACCATCCCCACAGTGAGACATGGTGGTGGCAGCACCATGCTGGGGGGACAGGGAAAATGGTCCGTGTCAAGGGGAAAATGGATGGTGTGAAATACTGGAATATTCTTGGACAAAACCTGTTCTTCTGTCAGTGATTTGAGACCTTCTAACAAAACAATGACCCAAAACTATTGATAAAGCCACACTCGAGGGGTGTAAGAAAAAACGTGTAAGTGTATTGAAGCGGCTGAGTCACAGCCCAGACCTGAATCACATGAGACATGAAGATTGCTGTTCACCAGAGGGAAGGAAATTGAGAAATTCCAGGTTGTGCAGTAGCAAAAAACAAAAAATTGCCAAGTGGGGTGAATCCTTTCACAAGGCCCTGTATATTGTATATTGTATATATTGTTTTCCCCACACCAGTAAAATTATGCCAAAAGTGTCCCAACCCATGAGGAAAAAGGCGAAGGTCACCTGTATATCACACTTCTATTTTATTCTCCTAGAATCTTCTCAGTGAGGTTGAACATTGCAGAAAGAAGATAGAAAGTGCGTCCGCCCTGATGGAAGGTTTCAGCGGAGAGAAGATCAGATGGACTGAGCAAAGCAAAGCCTTGAGCTGTCAGATGAGCAGGTAGATGCTGTATTCACTACACAAGATGTGTGCACACAGCGGAGGTCACCTGAAACCCAACCGAAACAGTGCACACAATGCACAGCAATGTGGACACCACTGCTGGGAAGACGATCAGTTCTTCATCTTCTTGCAGAGCGCTGTAAAGAAGTGACCTGACTTTTATTCTATTCACACATAATATATACAATATAAGATATCAGAAAAATTATTTTATGAATTAGAGCATGTGCAGACGATCCGGAGACGATGTGTCCTGGACTCAGTGTCTCTGGACCTGAGGGAAGCCAGCAGTGTCCGCGGGACAACACAGCCGCCCTGTGCCTATCATCTGTGTTCGGGGCAGGGCGGCTTTTTCCTGCATTCACCCGCTGAGATCGCCTCTGGCTCTGCAGCGCTATGTTGACATGCCGCAGACAAGCAGCGGCGCAGAAAACCACCCAGCATTTCAGTTTACTCTGTGGAGTAAAGAAGCTCTGTGGGCATGGGATTTCTGTAAATCCATCCACTGTTCTGGTACTGCACAATGCAGCGCAAACGCTGTGTCCATAATGGAAACACTGATTGTGTGCATGCAGCCTAACACTGATTGTGTGCATGCAGCCTAACACTGATTGTGTGCATGCAGCCTAACACTGATTGTGTGCATGCAGCCTAACACTGATTGTGTGCTTGCAGCCTAACACTGATTGTGTGCTTGCAGCCTAACACTGATTGTGTGCTTGCAGCCTAACACTGATTGTGTGCATGCAGCCTAACACTGATTGTGTGCTTGCAGCCTAACACTGATTGTGTGCATGCAGCCTAACACTGATTGTGTGCATGCAGCCTAATGGTGGGTTTACACACACCAATTTCTGTGTCCAATATCTGAACAGATCTCTGGTTGCAGTGAAATCATGGACACATTGTTACGTTTGTACACAGCCACAAAATGGAACTATGTGTCCATGATTTCACTGCAACCAGAGATCTGTTCAGATATTGGACACAGAAATTGGTGTGTGTAAACCCACCATAACACTGATTGTGTGCTTGCAGCCTAACACTGATTGTGTGCATGCAGCCTAACACTGATTGTGTGCATGCAGCCTAACACTGATTGTGTGCATGCAGCCTAACACTGATTGTGTGCATGTGACTCACCGCGGCCGGCTGACTCCGGTTGATACAGGCGATTCTCCTCCTTCCTTGTCACGGGTGGACCGCGCCTGCCGGTAGTGGGGCCCGGTGTAGTGCAGATCAAAAGTGAAGACGTCTTGCGGGAACAGATTAAAGGGGTTTAATTTGTTTTCTTCGTGACGCCACCTATGAGTAGTTCGGTAAGGGCTACCGACGCTGCGGAACCCCCGGGGGATGGACAGCAGCAAGATGTTACGCTCCCCACAGGCTGAGCGGTGATCCCCGGGGGATGGAGCTGCTCAAGATGTTGTGCGGCAGCTGCGGTTACCTTAGTGTGCGGACGGATAGTTCATAAGGAAACACGGACACAGAAAGTCTCTATAACGGGTCTTTACTGTAACCAGCAGGCAGTACATGGCTTACAGTGGTTGAGTAGTAGACCGGGTGGACTCGGCAGTGATAGTGCTCCTCAGAGATCCGCAGTGTTCCTCCATTCTACCTACTTAGTTCCTTCTTGCCAGCGTCGCCCAGGAATACCAGATCGGGTACGGGGAGGCTGCTTCAATGCCCTATCCATGATGTACTTTCTGGATGCTTTGGGGAGCCTTGGGTCCCTCAGTGGGTACACCGCTGGTTAGACGACTGGAAACTGGCTGGTGGTGGGGTGCTCCTATAAAGCTGCTCCTCCACGGGGCTGGTTCGCGTGGCAGAGGTGAACTGCTGCCAGCTTCGGTACCAGTGAACCGGCTGTGAGTTGTGGGCACGGGAGTCTTTTGGGGACCCGTGTAGATAAGCCCAATCCCGGTAGTTAAGGCCTCAGGTGCTGACACCCGACCGGTGACGGCCCAGGGGCCCGCACGGAGTGCGGAGCCCCCGCTCCTCTCCAAGTTCTAGCCTGCTCTTTTCAGGTTCTAGATTCTTTTTTCTATCTAGATTACTGTGTGTTCTACTACACTACCCTAACACTCCACCCACCAGGACCTATGATTGGCCCCCTGTTCTAGGTGTTGTATGTTGGGTTGGATCTCAGAGTTAACTATTTCACTGCTTTGTCAGAGAATATTGCGGCTGCAATACTCCCTTGTGACGCACTCGTTGCGGGGCGCCACACTCCCCCTTGGTTAAATCAGCTTGTCCCCAAGCGTCAAACTACTCACATTACAGAGGTTTTTGCATTTTTATACATATATGACACACTTTTATTAAAAAATAGAAAACAGGTAAAGGTATGCTTTGGTGACATAAGCAAAGAAACAGGTAATCACTTTGTGCGGACCCGGCGTGCGGTCGGCTGTCCTTTAACTATAGTCCAGGCTGTAGCCGCAAGATCACACAGTCAGTGATTAACGGGAACAGAGTCATTGAGGAAGTTCAAGTTTTAAAGTCACTGGCTCTGAGGGTGATGGCGCACCCGGATAGCAAACCACCCATCTGCACAAGCATAGCGCTCGTAGGTGATTATATCGCCCCGGTATAGGTCGCGATCGGGATGTCCTCTTGGCAAGTTTGACTCAACGTCCCGGCGCCCCACAAACAGCTCCTCATTCAAACCCACCTCCCAAGCGAACCCCCACCCGGTATGTAAGTTAAAGGTGGAAATTCTACCTTCACGGCGGAGTTCATCAGGCAGCGGCGGCTGGCGGCGAGCCTCGGCACGGGCCTCCATGTTGGCGCGTTCTCTGGCTTGCCACTCCTCTCGTCGTCTCTGGCGTACATCTCCGTCGTTACGGCTCGGGGTGTAAAGATGAGTAATGGAGCTGGTGGTTTGGCGGGAAGCGTGAACTTGGCGGGCTGTCTGTATCGGAACCCGGTGGAACGGCACAGGGGAAGGTGTCGGCATTGCACCCGACCAGTGTACCCGAGCTGTATGCCCGGAAGGAAGTTCCTTGTTGTCTCCCCAAGCGAACCCGGTGTCGAAATCCTCAGCGGTGCTGTGGGTCTCGTCGTCATCCTCTCCGACCTCTTCCTCGATGACCACATCAGGCTGCTCGATGGTGAAAGACGTTGAAGCTTGTTCCGTTGTACAACAGGGCGGTGGTGCTGCGGATCCTTCCGTAGGGACGTCCTGCAGGGTTTCCAGGCTGCCTGCTTCTTCATCTGTTTCCGCAGGTAAAGGTGTTTCAATCCCGGTTACCAGGTAGGCCTCGGCAATGGCAAGGGAAGCCTCCGGTACGGGATAAAACAGGCGACAGTCTCTGTACTGGTGAAACATGTCGCGGGTTCCTCAGTGGGAACCTGGTAAAGATCGAGTTCTTCCATGGAGCGTGTTATGAGCTCCGGCTCAAGAACGGGATCGGTTGCGATATTGGTCGCTGGAACGGGTCGAGTTGCGGCCTCCACCGGAATGACGCAGTCTATTGGCTCTGGTGACGGAGCAGGACAGGTGGTAGGCGTCGGTGAGGCGGTCGAGAAGCTGGTGACGTCGTCTGGGCTTGGAGAAGCGGTACCCGGTCGGCTCTGCTGCATCGCATGGTGTAGTCGTCTGCCTAGGGTTGCGCTCCAGCTACGGATCGTCCATTCCACTGTCTCTAGTAACCGCACCCGGAGGTCTTGTAGAGCCTCGAGCCAGAAGTCGGGACTGCCGTCTATGGTAAGGGCAGGATCCGGACCCGGTTGGCTGATGGCTGCTCTGGCCTCCGCCTCGACCTCCCGCATCAGGTCTTGGAGCCGTACGCTGGACATTCTTCTTCCTTGGAGGGAAACCACACCCGTTCAACCGGTAAGACGTTCTGGTAGAGCTGGTGAAGAAGTCTTCTCTCTCTGTCGGTGTGTCTATGACACTCCCATTTCCTCTGGGCTTTTGTAGTCCAATGGTGGGAAAAGTCTTTGGGGTCCGCCCCCATGGTTGATTCGAGCAATCAGGGCGGACAAAGAGTTTGGCGCCTTTTGTCTTTAGCCCTCCCACGATGAGGGGGGGTTGACTCACTCCTGGGCTTCACGTGGCGGCTTCTTGTGGCGGGAACGCCATCTTGGGCGCCATCTTGACCCAATGGTGTAAAGGCGGGAAAGTTCTTTTAGGGACGAACAAAGTCCAATTGTAGACAATAAAGTCCAGTTTTAAGCACAATATACCCGTTGGGTAACGGGCCTGCTCGTATCCTGTTCGTGACGCCATTTTCTGACTCACCGCGGCCGGCTGACTCCGGTTGATACAGGCGATTCTTCTCCTTCCTTGTCACGGGTGGACCGCGCCTGCCGGTAGTGGGGCCCGGTGTAGTGCAGATCAAAAGTGAAGACGTCTTGCGGGAACAGATTAAAGGGGTTTAATTTGTTTTCTTCGTGACGCCACCTATGAGTAGTTCGGTAAGGGCTACCGACGCTGCGGAACCCCCGGGGGATGGACAGCAGCAAGATGTTACGCTCCCCACAGGCTGAGCGGTGATCCCCGGGGATGGAGCTGCTCAAGATGTTGTGCGGCAGCTGCGGTTACCTTAGTGTGCGGACGGATAGTTCATAAGGAGACACGGACACAGATAGTCTCTGCAACGGGTCTTTACTGTAACCAGCAGGCAGTACATGGCTTACAGTGGTTGAGTAGTAGACCGGGTGGACTCAGCAGTGATAGTGTTCCTCAGAGATCCGCAGTGTTCCTCCATTCTACCTACTTAGTTCCTTCTTGCCAGCGTCGCCCAGGAATACCAGGTCGGGTACGGGGAGGCTGCTTCAATGCCCTATCCATGATGTACGTTCTGGATGCTTTGTGGAGCCTTGGGTCCCTCAGTGGGTACACCGCTGGTTAGACGACTGGAAACTGGCTGGTGGTGGGGTGCTCCTATAAAGCTGCTCCTCCACGGGGCTGGTTCGCGTGGCACAGGTGAACTGCTGCCAGCTTCGGTACCAGTGAACCGGCTGTGAGTTGTGGGCACGGGAGTCTTTTGGGGACCCGTGTAGATAAGCCCAATCCCGGTAGTTAAGGCCTCAGGTGCTGACACCCGACCGGTGACGGCCCAGGGGCCCGCACGGAGTGCGGAGCCCCCGCTCCTCTCCAAGTTCTAGCCTGCTCTTTTCAGGTTCTAGATTCTTTTTTCTATCTAGATTACTGTGTGTTCTACTACACTACCCTAACACTCCACCCACCAGGACCTAGGATTGGTCCCCTGTTCTAGGTGTTGCATGTTGGGTTGGATCTCAGAGTTAACTATTTCACTGCTTTGTCAGAGAATATTGCGGCTGCAATACTCCCTTGTGACGCACTCGTTGCGGGGCGCCACACATGCAGCCTAACACTGATTGTGTGCTTGCAGCCTAACACTGACTGTGTGCATGCAGCCTAACACTGATTGTGTGCTTGCAGCCTAACACTGACTGTGTGCATGCAGCCTAACACTGATTGTGTGCTTGCAGCCTAACACTGACTGTGTGCATGCAGCCTAACACTGACTGTGTGCATGCAGCCTAACACTGACTGTGTGCATGCAGCCTAACACTGATTGTGTTCATGCAGCCTAACACTGATTGTGTGCATGCAGCCTAACACTGATTGTGTGCATGCAGCCTAACACTGACTGTGTGCATGCAGCCTAACACTGACTGTGTGCATGCAGCCTAACACTGATTGTGTGCATGCAGCCTAACACTGACTGTGTGCATGCAGCCTAACACTGACTGTGTGCATGCAGCCTAACACTGATTGTGTGCATGCAGCCTAACACTGACTGTGTGCATGCAGCCTAACACTGATTGTGTGCATGCAGCCTAACACTGATTGTGTGCATGCAGCCTAACACTGATTGTGTGCATGCAGCCTAAAGGCTGGGTTCACATCACGATTTTGGAGCTTCCGAGTGTATCCGTTTCAAAACGGATACACTCGGATCCAAAATTGGCTCCAATGTGTTCCTATGGGGCTCGGATCGGATTGGATGTGTGCCTTTTGACATCCGAGTTTGGCACCATCCGATCCTGTCCGTTCCTGTCAGATTTCATCACGGACACAAAAACGCAGGCTGCTGCGTTTTTGTGTCCGAGAATGAAATCGGACAGCCTCGGATCAGAGCTGATCCGAGCCCCGATAGCATAGGAGCCTATGGACATCGGATCCGAGCTGAGCTCGGATCTGATGTCAGCTCCGTGTTGTATGTACTGAGCATGCCCAGAGGCAGTGCTCAGTACATATAATTACCCTTTCTTTCCCTGTCTGTCCCTGCTTCTTCTCTCTGTCCCTGCCTGTCCCTCCTCTATCTCTGCTCTATCTATTTATTATGCTTTCCCCTGTCCTCCCCCCTGTGCTCTCCCCTCCGGAATGTAAATAAAACAAAAAATCCTCTCAGAGGATACTTTACCTTCCGGCGACTGCAGGGCTGTGACAGTGTGTTCTACTGTGCAAAGGACCTCTCCCGATGTCAGAGCCGGTCACCTGACACATTCCGGAGGGGAGAGCACAGGGGGGAGGACGAGGGGGGAGGACAGGGGAAAGCATAATAAATAGATAGAGCAGAGATAGAGGAGGGACAGGCAGGGACAGACAGGGAGAAGAGGATCCACACGGATCCTGCACAGGCACGGATCGGATGGCTATTTGCCATCCGAGTGCAGGGATCCGTGTGGATCCGTGCCTGTCCGTGGGATCCTCCCTTCAACACGGATCCCACGGACAGGCACAAAAACGTGATGTGAACTTAGCCTAACACTGATTGTGTGCATGCAGCCTAACACTGATTGTGTGCATGCAGCCTAACACTGATTGTGTGCATGCAGCCTAACACTGATTGTGTGCATGCAGCCTAACACTGATTGTGTGCATGCAGCCTAACACTGATTGTGTGCATGCAGCCTAACACTGATTGTGTGCATGCAGCCTAACACTGATTGTGTGCATGCAGCCTAACACTGATTGTGTGCATGCAGCCTAACACTGATTGTGTGCATGCAGCCTAACACTGATTGTGTGCATGCAGCCTAACACTGATTGTGTGCATGCAGCCTAACACTGATTGTGTGCATGCAGCCTAACACTGATTGTGTGCATGCAGCCTAACACTGATTGTGTGCATGCAGCCTAACACTGATTGTGTGCATGCAGCCTAACACTGACTGTGTGCATGCAGCCTAACACTGATTGTGTGCATGCAGCCTAACACTGATTGTGTGCATGCAGCCTAACACTGATTGTGTGCATGCAGCCTAACACTGATTGTGTGCATGCAGCCTAACACTGATTGTGTGCATGCAGCCTAACACTGATTGTGTGCATGCAGCCTAACACTGATTGTGTGCATGCAGCCTAACACTGATTGTGTGCATGCAGCCTAACACTGATTGTGCCGCTGGGAGATAGTTCATCGCGGTGTCACACAGCACGATCCTGCAGGTTGAAGGATCGTTCATCGCCAGATTTGAGAACATGTTCACCAATCTGGGATGAACGATCCATTAAAGGATCGTTCAATTTGGCTGGTGACATCGTGGTGTCACACGCTACAATATCGTTCACGACATCGTTCATGCGTCACCAAACACGTGACTTTTGAGCGATGTCGTCAACAATATTGAAGCGTGTGATGTGGCCTTAAGATATTGCAGACTGGGGTCAGGGAAACTACAGGCTGCAATTTACTTAGAACAAGAAAAAGCTGCTACACGACACATTGTAACAAAATGACAGCCGCACTCTGAAATACTAAGACATGCAAGAAGGAATATAGAACAATATTATAGCTAAGAAGATATGAAAAAAAAATGACACTTAGCTTATAAATATGGCCATATCCATAACCACATAAGCCATGATGAGGAGTATCTCTTTCCTGGGAACCTTCACTTCCATTCATCGCCTCTATTTGGATTAAAATCCTCCCTTTGAATCCAAATAGAGGCTGTGACTGAAAGTGAACGTTCCCAGGAAAGAGATACACCTCATCGTGGCTACTGGGTAGTTATGGATATGGCCATATTTATAAGCGAAGTGTCTCGTTTTTTCATGCCTCCTTAGCTATAATGCTGTTCTTTATTTCTTTTTGCATGTCTTAGTATTTCAGAGTGCCGCTGTCTTTTTGTTGCAATGTGTCATGTTCAGCCTTGCACCTGTACACATTCCATGATGGAGTGCCACAGTTTTTTCTTGTCCTAAGCTTTGTAGAATAGCTGTCTTTTCTCGTTCGCCTCATTGGGGGACACAGGACCATGGGTTATGCTGCTATCTCTTGGAGGCTGACACTAAGTGATTATAAAAGAACAGATCAGCTCCTCTCCCTCAGTATACACCCCCAGCCTGGGCCAAGCCCCAACCAGTTTAAGCTTTGTGTCTGTAGGAGGCAGATGCGGTCTGTAGACCCACATCCTTTTTTTACCTTTTTTTAAGTTTTTTTCTTTTACTTTAATTTATTTTTATACACAGAAAATCGTAGACAGGCGACAGCCCCTTTCCCAGCCACCAACAAGCAGGACCGTGTAGTGTCGCCTCCACAAATTCCCTTGTGCTACATTGGATTATTATGGGATACGCCACTTTTTAATCTTATGGACCAGGGCGATGGTTCCCCTAAGTGCGCCAATTTCACGTAGCCATCAACAGAAGGGCACGCGGAGTGTCGCCTCCCCGTACTCCCCTTTGCACCTGGCATAGACCCTTCATCCCAGTACCGTGGGACACTTATGGACCTCCTATGAAAGGGGGCTGGGTTGTTTTGCAGACATTGCTGCATGGGGAGCACATGGACTACAATTACTGATGGCCACACAGACTACAGCAGAACCGATGGCATGGTCTGACGTGCATGATCCTGGACATGATGCAGGACCCCGGACATACCCTGCATGTAGGGTAAGACAATGGACCAGGCGCCGGTGTTGCCCCCGGCATCAGTGTCTATAGTGGCGGAGGATTCCCTGGCACACAGTGTAACCAGCGGGCTCCAATCCCTCACCCACCGGCCGGCACCATCCGCCGCCGTTCCACGCATGCCCCCAGCGCTGGTAAGAGCGGAACCACCAGGCTGCAGGACACTAGATTCCATCCATCCAGGTCAGACCCTCACTGCACCTGCAGCTCAGCTCAGCTTAGTCACGTCTGCATATCCACAACTACAGCCTTAATAGGTTTACTCCCAGCCGGGGTGTCTTAATATGCAGACCTCCAAAACCTCAAAGAAACTTGCCAAGTCCCATACGGTCTTTTATACCTCCTGCGTCATCTGCCACCTAGCCCTTTCATGTTGTCACACCACCCCACACTGTCAGGCCTGCGTCCCTGCAGAAGCCCAGAAACCTAGTGTTCCAAGCCCGCCAGGCTGTGCACTATTCCTCTCCCTATCCATGGAAAAACTATCAAATTCCCTGGTCCAGGCTATGCAGCACCATTCCTCGGACAGCACGCCTTACCAGGACAGTGCACAGACAAATGACCTTACACTGGAGCCCACATCAGATGGGGGCAGGCCACGGCCGGTCACGGCAGGAGATCCTAAGAAAAGGTCTCACAGAAACGTTTCACCCGTTTCCCCCAAGGCTTTCATGCCTCCCCCTCACGGGACTCGAGACTCGGCTCCCCTACACTGGCTGAGCCTCATTATTTTGACTCGGTCAGATACGGATAACCTTTTTGACCTAGAATCCTCTGAGACTCAGGCCATGGTTGATGACCTGGTTTCAGCAGTTAACCAAACGCTTAAGATGGTCGACGCTACGATTACGACTCCGGACTATACTGTCTCATTTAAGAGAATGAAGCGTCCGCAGAAATATTTTGCCGACCATTCCGAGTTCTAGGACATTTTGTCCAAACAATGGGAAAGACCGGATAAAAGGTTTGGGGGTTGCAAACCTATTGAGGATCGCTATCCTTTACCCCCAGCCCTCACCAAAGATTGGTCCGATTCACTGCCGGTCGACCTCTCCCCCCCTCCCAGTCTCCCACCTAGCGGCAAAGACGATATTGGTCAGGCTGGTTGAGCATCTAGCCCACTCAGCCTTTGAGGCAGCAGGTTCAGCTGTCGCCCTCATTCGCCTTGGTCTGGGTGTCCAAGGCAATTATGGTACGGGCGGAAACTTTACAGAAATCCTTAAAAAATACAGATCTTCCCCCAGAGCTGGCGGATCTGACCTCTCAAATCACTATGGCCGAAGAATACCTAATTCACGCTTTTTTGGACTCGGCCTCTTGTGCCGCTCTCGCAGCTTCCAATGCGATCGCCATTCGCAGAGCCCTTTGGCTCAGACAGTTGTGGGGGCGGACTCGGCATCAACAAAGTCCCTAACCAGCCTTCCTTATCAAAATGGGCGACTTTTTGGCGAAGAGGTTAGATAAACTCATCTCGGACGCAACTTGGAGGGCAAAGTACCTCGCTCCCCCAGCATAAACCAAGACACCCTTCTTTCAAAAGACAACAACCACGTTTTTGCCCCTTTCGCTTCTCTTTCTGCTGGACGTCCTCTCGAGCGTCTACATCCACACCCCGCTCTCCGTGTACAGAGAGGGTCACTCAGTCGTCATACAAGACGAATCAGACCTTGCAATCCAGGCCAAAACAGTCTACATCCAAGGGATCCAGATCCGATCGTTTTTCCTCTTCATGACTCGCACTCTTCCCGGGAAGGCACTCCCATTGTTGGTGTTCGTCTACGCTTATTCCGTCGCGTCTGGCAGTCCGCTACCGACGTCAGATGGGTCAAAGATCAGTGTCTTCTGGTTATTACATAGAATTAACGTCACGCACTCCAAACCGTTTCTTCCCCTCCAACCCCCCGAAGTCAGCAAAACATGCTTGCGCCTTTTTCCACGCAATATCATCACTCCAACTTGCGGGGGTAATTGTCCCTGTACCGGACTCCGAATGTTTCAGAGGTTTTCATTCAAACCTCTTTGTGGTTCCCAAAAATGAAGGGTCGGTATGCCCCCATCCTGGACCTAAAACATGTAAACAGATACGTCCGTGTCCGTTGTTTCAGGATGGAGTCCCTACAGTCCATCATCGCGTCTATGGAGGAAGGAGAGTTTCTCGCCTCCATAGACATAAGGGACCCGTACCTTCACATCCCCATAGCTCAGGCGCATAAACAATTTCTACACTTCATGGTCCACAAGGAGCACTTCCAATTCGTAGCATTACCCTTTGGTCTCGCTACGGCACCAAGGGTATTCACGAAGGTCATGGCAGCCGCCATGACCATCCTTCACTCCAGAGGAGTAGTTGTCCTTCCCTATCTAGACGACCCCCTCGTCAAAGCCCCCTCTTTCCCAGCCTGTGAGGAGAGTGTCCGATAACCATAGACACTCTTTCATGACTGTGTTGTCTGGTCAACCTGCAAAAATCCTCTCCGATCCCCTGCCCAGTCTATCATCTTCCTGGGCATGGTTTCCTACACATCTCAAGGGCTGGTCACTCTCCCTCGAGACAAAGCTCAAGCCCAGGGTGGGAAATATGGACCCTGCTCCAACCCTCCCCGCACTCCATCCGTTTCAGGATGAGGATTCTGGGCAGAATGGTGGCAGCAATAGAAGCAGTCCCATTCGCTCAGTTTCACCTTCGCCCGCTACAAATGGCCATGCTAACAACCTGGGACAGGAGTTCCTTCTCACTGGACAGGGTCTTGTACCTGACCCCTTCGGTCAAGAGGGCACTACGCTGGTGGACCCGGCCAGCATCTCTATCCATCTATCCAGGGGCTGGTCCTTCCTTCCAGTCGATTGGGCAGTACTCACCACCGATGCCAGTCTCCTCGGTTGGGGGGCAATCTATCGTCATCATACTGTCCAGAGTCTCTGGTCCACCCAGGAATCAGCTCTGCCAATCAACCTGCTAGAGATACGGGCCATAGCCCTGTCCCTTCGGGTTTTACACAAATTCCTGGCGGGCCGTCACATCCGTGTCCAATCAGACAACGCAACGGCAGTAGCCTACAACAATCGTTAGCGTGGCACCAGCAGCAGGGCGGTCCTCAGTGAGGTAAAACACATTCTCAACTGGGCCGAGTTGACGGGGTCCGTAATCTCGGCAGTGCACATTCCGAGTGTAGACAATTGGGCGGCGGACTTTCTCAGTCACCAAGGACCCTGCACCAGGAAGTGTTCCAACAAATTTGCTGCCACTGGGGGACACTGGACGTGGACCTCATGGCATCTCGACTGAATGCCAAGGTCCCCACATTCATGGCCCGATCACACGACCCAACTTCCATCGCAGCGGACACGCTGGTACAATTATGGTGCCAGTTTTGTCTTCCAAACATTTTTCCTCCACTACCATTCATTCCGAAGGTAGTGAGGAAAATCAAATCAGAAGGAGTTCCGGTCATCCTCAAAGCTCCAGACTGGTCCAGGTGTGCCTGGTACGCCGATCTCGTTCAGCTGGTCACCAACATCCCCTGGCGCTTAGCGGATCGCCCCGGATCTTTTGACTCTAGGTGCGATCCTCCACCTGGGTTCGAGGGCACTGAATTTGACGGCATGGCTGTTGAGACCTGGGTTCTGACTTGGACTGGTTTTTCACTGGACGTCATCGGTACCATGATTAGGGCCCAAAAAACGGCTTCTGCACATATTTACCATCGTACGTGGAAAACATTTTTTTCCTGTTGCAAGGACCAGGGCCCCTTCCCCCCTACTGTGTCTGTTCCGGTGATCCTGAGTTTTCTCCAGTCGGGACTAGATTCAGGCTTGACTCTGAGCTCCCTAAAAGGCCAGATCTTGGCTCTTTCGGTCACATCCTCAAGTTAGGACCTTCATCCAAGGGATGTCTCAGTTGGTTCCCCCTTACCGAAGACCACTAGAATAATGGGACCTTAACTTGGTCCTGGACGCACTTCTGAGACCGCCTTTTCAACCTCTGAAAGAAGTCTCTCTCACTCTCCTGTCCTGGAAAGTGGTTTTCCTTGTGACGATCACATCCATCCAACGTGTTCCGGAATTGGCTGCACTCTCTTGCCGAAAGCCCTTCCTTTACTTTCATCAGGATAAAGTGGTGCTGCGCTTAGTTACATCCTTTCTTCCAAAGGTGGTCTCCTCCTTCCACCTCAACGAAGACATCATCCTTCCATCTTTCTGTCCGACTCCGGTGCACTATGTGGAGAAGGCTCTGCATACCCTGGACCTTGTGAGAGTCCTCAGATACTGTGTTTCCAGAACTGCTTCTTTCCGTAAGACAGACAATCTGGTTGTCCTTCCGTAAGGCCACAGAAAGGGAATGGCAGTGTCTAATGCCACTCTGGCTAGGTGGATATGTGGCGCCCCGCAACGAGTGCGTCACAAGAGGGTATTGCAGCCATAAAAGCAGCCGCAATATTCTCTGACCCGGCAGTGATCTGGTTAACTTAAAATCCAACCCTACATGCATCACCTAGAACAGAGGGCCAATCCTAGGTCCTGGTGGGCGGAGTGCTAGGGTAGTGTAGGAGAACAGACACAATAGTTAGTCGAGAGTCTAGAACAAAGCCTAGAACACAGAACTTGGAGAGGAGCGGGGGCTCTGCACCCCGTGCGGCCCCCGGGCCGTCACCGGTCGGGTGTTAGCACCTGAGGCCTTAACCACCGGGATTGGGCATCATCACACAGGTTCCCAAAAGACTCCCATGCCCACAACTCACAGCCAGTTCACTGGTACCGAAGCTGGCAGCAGTTCACCTCTGCTACGCGAACCAGAAGCGTGGAGGAGCAGCTTCACAGGAGCACCCCACCACCAGCCAACTTCCAGTCGTCTAACCAGCGGTGTACCCACTGAGGGATCCAAGGCTCCCCAAAACATCCAGAACGTACATCATGGATAGGGCATTGAAGCAGCCTCCCCGTACCCGACCTGGTATTCCTGGGCGACGTTGGCAACCAATTAGTTAAAATGGAGGAGCACTGCGGATTTCTAAGGGACACCATCACTGCTGAGTCCACCCGGTCTACTACCCAACCACTGTATGCCATGTACTGCCTGCTGGTTACAGTAAAGACCCGTTGCAGAGACTACCGGTGTCCGTGCTTCCTTATGAACTGTCCGTCCGCACAACAAGGTAACCGCAGCTGCCGCACAACATCTTGAGCAGCTCCAGCCTCCGGGATCACCGCTCAGCCTGTGGGGAGCGTAACATCTTGCTGCTGTCCATCCCCCGGAGGTTCCGCAGCGTCGGTAGTCCTTACCGAAACTACTCATAGGTGGCGTCACGAATAAATTAAAAACCCCTTTAACCTGTTCCACCAAGACGTCTTCAAACCCTTTTGATCTGCACTACATCGGGCCCCACTACCGGCAGGCGCGGTCCACCCGTGACAAGGAGGAAGGAAGCATCGCCTGTCTAAACCGGAGTCCCGGCCACGGTGAGTCAGAAAATGGCGTCACGAACAGGATACGAGCAGGCCCGTTATCCAACGGGTATAATGTGCTTAAAATGGACTTTATTGTCTACAATTTGGACTTTGTTCGTCCCTAAAAGAACTTTCCCGCCTTTACACCGTGGGCCAAGATGGCGCCCAAGATGGCGTTCCCGCCACAAGAATCCGCCACGTGTAAGCCCAGGAGTGAGTCAACCCCCCCCTCATCGTGGGAGGGCTAAAGACAAAAGGCGCCAAACTCTTTGTCCGCCCTGATTGCTCGAATCAACCATGGGGGCGGACCCCAAAGACTTTTCCCACCATTGGACTACAAAAGCCCAGAGGAAATGGGAGTGTCACAGACCTTCTTCACCAGCTCTACCAGAACGTTTTACCGGTTGAACGAGTGTGGTTTCCCTCGAAGAAGAGAATGGCCAGCGTGAGACTCCAAGACCTGATGCGGGAGGTCGAGGCGGAGGCCAGAGCAGCCATAGGCCAACCGGGTCCGGGTCCTGCCCTTATCATAGACTGCAGCCCCGACTTCTGGCTAGAGGCTCTACAAGACCTCCGGGTGCGACTACTTGAGACTGTGGAATGGACGATTCGCAGCTGGAGTGCGACCCTAGGCAGACAACTACACCATGCGATGCAGCAGAGCCTACCGGGTACCGCTACTCAAAGCCCAGACGACGTCACCAGCTTCTCAACCGCCTCACCGTCGCCTACCACCTGTCCTGCTTCGTCACCGGAGCCCATAGACTGCATCATTCCGGTGGAGGCCGCAACTCAACCCGTTCCAGCGATTAATACCGCAACCAACCCCGTTCTTGAGCTGGAGCTTACAACACGCTCCATAGAAGAACTTGATCTCTACCAGGTTCCCACTGAGGAACCCGCGACATGTTTCACCACTACAGAGACAGTCGCTTGTTTCGTCCCCGTACCGGAGGCTTCCCTTGCAATTGCCGAGGCCTACCTGGTAACCGGGATTGAGACCCCTCTACCAACAGTTACAGATGAAGAGGCAGGCAGCCTGGAAGCCCTGCAGGACGTCTCTGTGGAAGGATCCGCAGCACCACCGCCCTGTTGTACAGAGGAACCAGCTTCAACATCTCCAGCCATCGAGCAGCCTGATGTGGTCATCGAGGAAGAGGTCGAGGAGGATGACGACGAGACCCGCAGCACTGCTGAGGATTTCGACACCGGGTTCGCTTGGGGAGACTCCGAGGAACTTCCTACCGGGCATACAGCTCGGGTACACTGGTCGGGTGCAACGCTGACACCTTCCCCTGTGCCGTTCCACCGGGTGCCGGTCCAGACAGCCCGCCAAGTTCAAGTTTCCCGCCAAACCACCAGCTCCACTACTCATCTCTACCCCCCGAGCCGTAACGACAGAGATGTACACCAGAGACGACGAGAGGAGTGGCAAGCCCGAGAACGCGCCAACATGCAGGCCCGTGCCGAGGCTCGCCGCCAACCGCCGCTGCCTGATGAACTCCGCCGTGAAGGTAGAATTTCCACCTTTAACTTACATACCGGGTGGGGGTTCGCTTGGGAGGTGGGTTTGAATGAGGAGGTGTTTGTGGGGCGCCGGGAAGTTGAGTCAAACTTGCCCAGAGGACATCCCGATCGCGACCTATACCGGGGCAATGTAATCACCTATGAACGCTATGCTTGTCCAGATGGGTGGTTCGCTATCCGGGTGCACCATCGCTCTCCGCGCCAGTGACTTTAGAACTTGAACTCATTCAATGACTCTGTTCCTGTTAATCACTGACTGTGTGATTTCGCGGCTACAGCCTGAACTTTTACATAAGAACAGCCGACCGCCCGCCGGATCCGCAACAAGTGTTTTACCTGTTTATTTTGTCTACCTCACTTTTATGCCATATAATGACCTGTCATTAATAAAAGTGTATTACCTGTTATAAAATACAAAAACCTCTGTAATGTGGGTAGTGTGACGCTTGGGGGCAAGCTTATTCAACCAAGGGGGAGTGTGGCGCCCCGCAACGAGTGCGTCACAAGAGGGTATTGCAGCCATAAAAGCAGCCGCAATATTCTCTGACCTGGCAGTGATCTGGTTAACTTAGAAATCCAACCCTACATGCATCACCTAGAACAGAGGGCCAATCCTAGGTCCTGGTGGGCGGAGTGCTAGGGAAGTGTGTAGGACAACACAACACATAGTCTAGTCAGAAAGAGTCTGGAATCTAGAGCAGAGCAGAGAACACAGAACTTGGAGAGGAGCGGGGGCTCCGCACCCCGTGCTGCCCCCGGGCCGTCACCGGTCGGGTGTTAGCACCTGAGGCCTTACCAACCGGGATTGGGCATCATCACACGGGTTCCCAAAAGACTCCCGTGCCCACAACTCACAGCCGGTTCACTGGTACCGAAGCTGGCAGCAGTTCACCTCTGCTACGCGAACCAGAAGCGTGGAGGAGCAGCTTCAAAGGAGCACCCCACCACCAGCCAACTTCCAGTCGTCTAACCAGCGGTGTACCCACAGCAGGATCCAAGGCTCCCCAAAACATCCAGAACGTACATCATGGATAGGGCATTGAAGCAGCCTCCTCGTACCCGATCTGGTATTCCTGGGCGACATTGGCAACCAATTAGTTAGAATGGAGGAACACTGCGGATTTCTAAGGGACACCATCACTGCTGAGTCCACCTGGTCTACTACCCAACCACTGTATGCCATGTACTGCCTGCTGGTTACAGTAAAGACCCGTTGCAGAGACTTTCTGTGTCCGTGCTTCCTTATGAACTGTCCGTCCGCACAACAAGGTAATCGCAGCTGCCGCACAACATCTTGAGCAGCTCCAGCCTCCGGGGATCACCGCTCAGCCTGTGGGGAGCGTAACATCTTGCTGCTGTCCATCCCCCGGAGGTTCCGCAGCGTCGGTAGTCCTTACCGAAACTACTCATAGGTGGCGTCACGAATAAATTAAAAACCCCTTTAATCTGTTCCACCAAGACGTCTTCAAACCCTTTTGATCTGCACTACACCGGGCCCCACTACCGGCAGGCGCGATCCACCCGTGACAAGGAGGAAGGAAGCATCGCCTGTCTAAACCGGAGTCCCGGCCACGGTGAGTCAGATACGTTTTACCATTCAAGAAGCGTATCAGCTGCGGAACGTGCCCATTCCTAGCGGATTACAGGCACACTCCACTCACGCAGTGGGAGCATCCTGGGCTATTTGGCACCAGGCATCCGCAGAACAGGTGTGCAAAGTGGCAACTTGGTCCAGCCTGCATACCTTTGCGAAACACTATAAGGTCCATAGCAAGGTCTCTGCGGATGCAAGCCTTGGTAGATGTGTACTGCAGGCAGCGGTAGCACTCCTTTCCACATAGGTGACTCTAGATATACAATATCGTCTCATCCCTCGGGTTGCGTGTTTCTTTCCCACCCAGGGACTGCTTTGGGATGTCCCATGGTCCTGTGTCCCCCAATGAGGCATACGAGAAAAGGGAATTTTTGTTTGTACTCACCGTAAAATCCTTTTCTCTGAGCCATCATTGGGGGACACAGCACTCATCCTATTGCCCGGTTCGGGCATTGTTCTGATTTTTGAGTTTGTATATTAACATTGGTTGAACTCCATTGTTTGTTCTCCTACTGCTTGGTCACTAAAGTGGTTGGGGTCTGGCCCAGCCAGGGGGTGTATACTTCACGAAGAAGCTGATCTGTTCTTTTATATTCACTTAGTGTCAGCCTCCTAGAGATAGCAGCATAACCCATGGTCCTGTATCCCCCAATGATGGCTCAGAGAAAAGGATTTTACGGTGAGTACACACAAAAATCCCGTTTTTATTACAAGGTTCAGGACAGGTGTCGCCACTTGGCAATGTCTTGTACATGCCGGGTCCCCCAGAGGGGAGTGGGCCCATCGCAGTGCTTCGCTCTCACATTTCATCACGTGCAGCTACTTACACTGGATGCATGGTGATTCTACACACGACTATTCTCTTCTGTACAGGATAGTAATGACCATACCATAGATGATTTTCAGAGGCCTCCATATATTTAAAGGGAATCTATCATCAATTTGTTTGCCACCTAATCTGAGAGCAGCATAATGAACAAGCAGAGACCCTGATCCAGCATTGTGTAACTTAATGAGCAGCTTGCTGTAGTTTTGATAAAATCAGTGTTTTATCAGCAGGAGATCATTACTACAATCAGCAGCTCTGTAACTGCTGCTCAGATGTAATATACCAGTATGTCTCCATTTATCTTTATGTGCCAGTGTAGGAAGAAAAAAAGATTACATAACTTTTCTATAAAAATGTGGTGATTCAGTTACGGTCAGGACATTTCTGTAATCCACTTTGTGATTAGCGCAGCACGGTAAAGAACATTGGTTTCCCCTGTAACATGACAAGTCGCATAATATCATACATCATTATATACTGTGATCAGTAAATGGTGGAAATAACAATGGTGTGAGTGCATTATATTGTGTAAGTGACCTGCAGGTAATCTACATTATTATTATTATTTATTTATATAGCACCATTAATTCCATAGTGCTGTACATGAGAATGGATTATATACAAAATTATAGCTATATTTTACAGTAAACAAATTAACAATGACAGACTGGTACAGAGGGGAAAGGACCCTGCCCTTGCAGGCTTACATTCTACAAGGCAATGGGGAGAGAGGCAGTATGTCAGGGGTGCAGCAGATCTGGTGGCGTTGAGGCGGCAGCTCCAGTGGCGGTGGGCGGCAGCTCGGCCATTGCAGGCTGTAAACTTTCCTGAAGAGATGGGTTTCAGGTTCCGTCTGAAGGATCTGAGCTGGGTGGATAATCTGACGTGTTGGGGCGCAGAATTCCAGAGGATGGGGATATTCGGGAGAAGTCTTAGAGGTGGTTGTGTGAGGAACGGATAAGTGTGGAGGAAAGGAGGAAGTCTTGGGGGGATCGAAGATTAAGTGAGGGAAGATAGTGGGAGATTAGTTCAGAGATTAGGATAGTGTGTTTCCCCCTATCTTACATGTGAGTCTCTTGGACGAGACTCAGATCAGTGACCCTGAATGGCCTCTCCCTCTCTGGACGGGTGTGTCAGCTGCTTGTGTTTTTGTGCAGCATCACACTCCCATCCAGAGAGGGAGAGGCCGTTCAGGGTCACTGATCCGAGTCTCGTCCCAGAGACTTGCATGTAAGTAGGATAGTGTGTTTACACCCATAAGGAGGGGACAGGTTATGGATGGCTTTGTAGGTCAGTGTTAGTAGCTTGAACTTGATTTGTTGGGAAATTGGGAGCCAGTGGAGGGGAGAAACAGGGGAGTAGCATGGAGAGAGGTGGATTAGTCGGGCAGCACAGTTGAGAACAGATTAGAGAGGTGCAAGAGTGTTAGCAGGGAGGCCACAGAGGAGGAAGTTGCAGTATTCGAGGCGGGAGATGATGAGGGCATGTACAAGAAGTTTAGCAGATTGAGGGCTGAGTAAAGGATGCAATCTGGAAATATTCTTCAGCTGGAGGCGACAGGAGGTGGCAAGAGTTTGGATGTGTGGTTTGAAGGACAGGGCAGAGTCGAGAGTCACTCCGAGGCAGCAGATTTGAAGTGTGGGAGAGAGCATGATGTTATTTACCATAATAGATAGATCAGGTGGTGAAAATGAAAGATGGGATGGAGGAAAGATGATGAGTTCAGTTTTGTGTATGTTAAGTTTTAGGAAACGAGAGGAGGAGGAGGAGGATATGGCTGATAGACACTCCTGGATTCTGGACAGCAGAGAGGAGAAGGATATGGCTGATAGACACTCCGGGATTCTGGACAGCAGAGAGGAGAAGGAGGAGGATATGGCTGATAGACACTCCGGGATTCCGGACAGCAGAGAGGAGGAGGAGGAGGATATGGCTGATAGACACTCCGGGATTCTGGACAGCAGAGAGGAGAAGGAGGATAGGGCTGATAGACACTCCGGGATTGTGGACAGCAGAGAGGAGGAGGAGGAGGATATGGCTGATAGACACTCCGGGATTCTGGACAGCAGAGAGGAGGAGGAGGATATGGCTGATAGACACTCCGGGATTCTGGACAGCAGAGAGGAGAAGGAGGAGGATATGGCTGATAGACACTCCGGGATTCCGGACAGCAGAGAGGAGGAGGAGGAGGATATGGCTGATAGACACTCCGGGATTCTGGACAGCAGAGAGGAGAAGGAGGATAGGGCTGATAGACACTCCGGGATTGTGGACAGCAGAGAGGAGGAGGAGGAGGATATGGCTGATAGACACTCCGGGATTCTGGACAGCAGAGAGGAGGAGGAGGATATGGCTGATAGACACTCCGGGATTGTGGACAGCAGAGAGGAGGAGGAGGAGGATATGGCTGATAGACACTCCGGGATTCTGGACAGTAGAGAGGAGAAGGAGGAGGATATGGCTGATAGACACTCCGGGATTCTGGACAGCAGAGAGGAGGAGGAGGAGGATATGGCTGATAGACACTCCGGGATTGTGGACAGCAGAGAGGAGGAGGAGGAGGATATGGCTGATAGACACTCCGGGATTCTGGACAGTAGAGAGGTGACGTCTGGACCAGAGAGGTAGATCTGAGTGTCATCAGTGTACAGGTGATACTGGAAGCCATGGGACTGTATGAGCTGTCCGAGACCAAGAGTATAGATGGAGAAAAGGAGGGGCCCCAGGACAGAGCATTGAGGGACCCCAACAGAGAGGGGATGGGATGAGGAGGTCGTGTGGGAGTGGGAAATGCTGTATGTGCGGTTGGTAAGGTATGAGGAGATCCAAGAGAGGACAAGGTCAGTGATGCTAATGGAGGAGAGGATCTGTAGTAGGAGGTAGTGGTCGACTGTGTCAAAGGCAGAGGACAGGTCTAGAAGGAGGAGGATGGAGAATTTTCTGTTAGTTTTGGCAGTAAATCAATAGTAATTTTGGCTTCGTTAGGGCAGTGTCGGTGGAGTGGTGGGGGCAGAAGCCGGATTGTAGGTTGTCAAGGAGAGAGTTAAGGCCCCGCTACACTTAGCAAACGCACCAGCGATCCCGACAACGATATGACCTGGTAAGGATCGCTGGAGCGTCGCTACGTGGTTGCTGGTGAGATGTCAAACAGTCACATCTCGCCAGCGACGCAGCAACAATACGGCAATCGTTGGGACCCTGTCACTCAGACCTGTAGTATCGAGGTCGTTGCTCATTGTCCCCGTCAAACACACCAATTCATGCTGCCCAGCGGAAGCACAACGATCAAAAAATGGTCCAACACATTCCAACACGATCGGCGATGTCAGAGCGGGGGCCTGGTCGCTGCTACTTGTCACACATAGCAAGATCACTGGCGAGGCCACTGTTGCGTCACAGAAACTGTGACATATCAGTGATCTCGCTAGCGATATTGCTATGTGTGATGTACCACTTAGATGAGAGATGGGAAGAAAGTTGAGCATGGACATGGTGCTTAAGGAGTTTGGAAGCAAACGGGAGTGGCGACATGGGGTGGTAGCTCGTCATAGCAGTCAGGTCAAGGTTTGACTTTTTGAGGATGGTGGCATGTTTGAAAGCCGAGAAGGAGGTACCCTGAAGCTTCACATGAAGCTTCACCCATTTAACTGCTGAATGGTTTCTCATAAAAATGATCAATATTGACATGACCGCTCACCCTCAGTGCCGCTAATCTGACCCGTTTCCACCAAGACCGGATGTGATGATGTCCTTGACCGCCAGTCAGCTGAGGCCACTGATTGGCTGTAGGTCAGGTGATCAGGGCACCATATTTCCCTGTCCCAGTGTATGAAGAAGTAACAGTACCTGCTTAGAGTATGTTGTAATAACAAGGAATAATGAGAGAAGAGGAGAAAATGGTCACAGTACAGAACGGCACAACATACATAAGGGTCCATATTACTGTCCACGCCTCTGCTGGCCGTAGGTTTGTTCCATACTTGTGTAATCTGATTTTTATTTTACATATTCAGAGCAGGGTGTGTTCACTTTATTGTGGTCATCCAGCCCGTGTATCTTATGAGGTCAGATATAGCTGGTGGGACATTCAGACATATTAAATGCTGTCAGTAATTTGTGCGCTGAGGTCGACCTTTTACAGCTCCCCCATCTGTGGTGCCACCATGTACGACAAATCCAATAGTAGTGGAAGTAATTTAGCTGTTTACAAGGGTAATTCTGCCTGACATTTTACCTTGCGGAATGAAGGTGGTGACCTGACTAGTTATTATGTGCACCGGCTGCTCTCGGTCTGCATACTTCTCCATAAATAATGCCGTCAGTGTGCAGATAATAATAAGGTATGAGGACAGCACCATCCGATCATCTGATAATTTGTGTTCCAGCCTTCACTGACATATCACAAAAATGACCATATTGGGGCCATTTATAATGGGTACGTCCCCTCGTCAGACACCGCCGAGTGCTGCCGGTGTGACCATCACTGATCAGGCACCGTCATTGACCCACAGAACTGACTACTCTGTGACTGAGCCAAACCAGCAATGGAAATGCCCTCCCCGTTGTCAGATTCAGCCACCATGTGTCACAGGGTCCTACTCCGGTATCACACAATCAACAGAACGAGAGAAGAGTGAACAGCCCAAGAACATTTATTACAGGTCCATAAAACAATCCACCACACAGAGGGTAATATAGTCCAATAACTGGATAAATGTCCCGGGAGATGAGGCACAATCCTCCGCTCAGTGATCGATATGGCGGTGTGGCTCCAGATACTTCTGTATAGGGGTATGCCAGCAATTTCTTACAGAGTAATCAGGGTTCTCCCAAGTCTCTCTGGGGTGCTGGCCTTGGCATCAGCATCCCACAAAGGATCTATCTTGGAGTCAGGGGTTGGCTGACCGGTTTTATGGTTTTCAGACCCCCCAGACCTGGAAACTGCACCTCAGCAATCAAGACACTACATTGGTGATTTGCAGCTTTTGGAAAGCAGAGGGGTCATGAATGGACAGTCAGGAAATGTCAGCAAGGGAGAGCAGAGGGGTCATGAATGGACAGTCAGGAAATGTCAGCAAGGGAGAGCAGAGGGGTCACGAATGGACAGTCAGGAAATGTCAGCAAGGGAGAGCAGAGGGGTCATGAATGGACAGTCAGGGAATGTCAGCAAGGGAGAGCAGAGGGGTCATGAATGGACAGTCAGGAAATGTCAGCAAGGGAGAGCAAAGGGGTCATGAATGGACAGTCAGGAAATGTCAGCAAGGGAGAGCAGAGGGGTCATGAATGGACAGTCAGGAAATGTCAGGAAGGGAGAGCAGAGGGGTCACGAATGGACAGTCAGGAAATGTCAGCAAGGGAGAGCAGAGGGGTCATAAATGGACAATCAGGAAATGTCAGCAAGGGAGAGCAGAGGAGTCATGAATGGACAGTCAGGAAATGTCAGCAAGGGAGAGCAGAGGGGTCATGAATGGACAATCAGGGAATGTCAGCAAGGGAGAGCAGAGGAGTCATGTATGGACAGTCAGGAAATGTCAGTGGATGTTCATCAAGAGACATGAATTCATCCAGGCTGCAGATGATAACTGGGCTGATTCCATTATCAGATCCTTTGTGATATAACTAAGACTCTGGACAAGACGGGGAATACACTATTACAGAAAATCTGTAAAAATCTGAACATAGACAAAATGATACCCAGCACACTATATCACTGCATGTAGCCACCATTGTCTGTCAGATTATGGGAAATAAATGCCCTGTAAGTGCATCTAATATACATTTTTTTTTTCAATTCTTTCATTACAGATAACAAAAAGATGAAGTCACTTTTCTTTATACTTTGTGTTTACAGCTCCTATACAAACCTATGTGTTTCCATGGTAACAGACTACAACCACCCCTGTGTAGTCTGACCTTAGTCCTATTTGTCTGAAACTGCAGGGTCTGTCTACCCGGGTTTATTGTCTGTTACCATGGTGATGTATGGTCTGCAAAGGTGCAAAACCACCAGGTTAAGACTTAAAGTTTCTGTATTTATGAGAAATTGCTTTAATTTTAGATTTATTGGTGATTTGCCAGGTGGACAGTGTGTGGCGCTAACGGCTGGCACCGGTTTTTTTTTTCTAGTCTCATTGGTGATGTCCTCATAGTAGCCGCCTTCCTCTCATACTGTGGACCTTTTAATGAAACATTCAGGAACCTCCTGCTGAAAGGCGTATGGGAAGCAGAAATACAAAGCCGGAGCATCCCGTCCTCTAAGAACCTGAATATAGTGTCCATGTTCATAGACCAGCCAACGGTAAGAAGCTGCGGACATTGTAGTGTGGTGGTGATACCACACATCACAGGCAGGGGGCAGTGTGAGGTCAGGATTCTCTACTGCAGTCAATGCAGGACACTATACACACAGCTGCACCTCAATGAATTAGAAGATCATCAAAAAGTGACTTTATCTCAGTAATTCAATACATAAAGTGACCACATATATTATATAGAGTTATTACACACAGAGGGATCTATGTCATGTGTTTAGTTCTGTTAATGTTGATGATTAATGAAACCCCAAAGGTCATTATCTCTGAAAATGAAAGTAGGGAGGATGAAGGGTTAAACACCGCGCTGCTGTATTCCACCAGACATCAAAGGGTGAATATAATAATGATTTATTAGACGTCTATCAGGGCTCCCTGAAACATGACAATATGATACTGATATGCCCTGAGGAAGAGGCCAGTGAGCCCTGAAATATAATGACTAATAAATCAATATTATATTCACCCTTTGATGTCTGATGGAATATGGCAGTGCGGTGTTTAACCTTTCATCCTCCCTACTATTATCTCCTACAGCTGGCACAGGTCTCATACGGATGGCACACGTCCCCTACAGCTGGCACACGTCTCCTACATCTGGCACAGGTCTCCTATGGATGTCACATGGCCCCCTGTCCTGGCTACGGCCCCCTATGGATGGCACACAGTCCCCCTGTGCTGGCTATGGCCCCCTATGGATGACACATGGTCCCCCCATCCTGGCTATGGCCCCCTATGGATGACACATAGTCCCCCCCGTCCTGGCTATGGCCCCCTATGGATCGCACACGGTCACCCTGTCCTGGCCATGTCCCCCATGCTGCTGCCCCCCCATCCTGTATATGGCCCCCTATGGAAGGAACGGTCCCCCTGTCCTGGCTATAGCCCCCATGCTGCTGCCCCCCTGTCCTGGCTATGGCCCCCATGCTGCTGCCCCCTTCCATCCTGTATATGGCCCCCTATGGATGGCACGGTCCCCCTGTCCTGTTGTCCTGGCTATGGCCCCCTATGGATGGCACAAGGTCCCCCTGTCCTGGTGTCCTGGCTATGGCCCCCTATGGATCGCACACGGTCCCCCTATCCTGGTTATGGCCCCCATGCTGCTGCCCTCCGTGTCCTGGCTATGGCCCCCATGCTGCTGCCCCCCCTGTCCTGGCTATGGCCCCCATGCCGCTGCCCCCCCTGTCCTGGCTATGGCCCCCATGCTGCTGCCTCCCTGTCCTGGCTATGGCCCCCATGCTGCTGCCCTCCCTGTCCTGGCTATGGCCCCCATGCTGCTGCCCCCCCTGTCCTGGCTATGGCCCCCATGCCGCTGCCCTCCCTGTCCTGGCTATGGCCCCCATGCTGCTGCCCTCCCTGTCCTGGCTATGGCCCCCATGCTGCTGCCCTCCCTGTCCTGGCTATGGCCCCCATGCTGCCCTCCCTGTCCTGGCTATGGCCCCCATGCTGCTACCCTCCCTGTCCTGGCTACTGCCCCCATGCTGCTGCCCTCCCTGTCCTAGCTATGGCCCCCATGCTGCTGCCCTCCATGTCCTGGCTATGGCCCCCATGCTGCTGCCCTCCCTGTCCTGCCTACTGCCCCCATGCTGCTGCCCTCCCTGTCCTAGCTATGGCCCCCATGCTGCTGCCCTCCCTGTCCTGGCTATGGCCCCCATGCTGCTGCCCTCCATGTCCTGGCTATGGCCCCCATGCTGCTGCCTCCCCTGTCCTGGCTATGGCCTCCATGCTGCTGCCCTCCATGTCCTGGCTATGGCCCCCATGCTGCTGCCCTCCATGTCCTGGCTATGGCCCCCATGCTGCTGCCTCCCCTGTCCTGGCTATGGCCCCCATGCTGCTGCCTCCCCTGTCCTGGCTATGGCCCCCATGCTGCTGCCCTCCATGTCCTGGCTATGGCCCCCATGCTGCTGCCCCCCACCCCCGTCCTGGCTATGGCCCCCATGCTGCTGCCCCCCATCCCCGTCCTGGCTATGGCCCCCATGCTGCTGCCCCTCCCCGTCCTGGCTATGGCCCCCATGCTGCTGCCTCCCACCCCCGTCCTGGCTATGGCCCCCATGCTGCTGCCCCCCACCCCCGTCCTGGCTATGGCCCCCATGCTGCTGCCCCTCCCCGTCCTGGCTATGGCCTCCATGCTGCTGCCCTCCATGTCCTGGCTATGGCCCCCATGCTGCTGCCCTCCATGTCCTGGCTATGGCCCCCATGCTGCTGCCCTCCATGTCCTGGCTATGGCCCCCATGCTGCTGCCCTCCCTGTCCTGGCTATGGCCCCCATGCTGCCCTCCCTGTCCTGGCTATGGCCCCCATGCTGCTACCCTCCCTGTCCTGGCTATGGCCCCCATGCTGCTGCCCTCCCTGTCCTAGCTATGGCCCCCATGCTGCTGCCCTCCATGTCCTGGCTATGGCCCCCATGCTGCTGCCCTCCCTGTCCTGCCTACTGCCCCCATGCTGCTGCCCTCCCTGTCCTAGCTATGGCCCCCATGCTGCTGCCCTCCCTGTCCTGGCTATGGCCCCCATGCTGCTGCCCTCCATGTCCTGGCTATGGCCCCCATGCTGCTGCCCTCCATGTCCTGGCTATGGCCCCCATGCTGCTGCCCTCCATGTCCTGGCTATGGCCCCCATGCTGCTGCCCTCCATGTCCTGGCTATGGCCCCCATGCTGCTGCCCTGCCCCTGTCCTGGCTATGGCCCCCATGCTGCTGCCCTCCCATGTCCTGGCTATGGCCCCCATGCTGCTGCCCTCCCTGTCCTGGCTATGGCCCCCATGCTGCTGCCCTCCCCTGTCCTGGCTATGGCCCCCATGCTGCTGCCCTCCCCTGTCCTGGCTATGGCCCCCATGCTGCTGACCCTCCCTGTCCTGGCTATGCCCCCATGCTGCTGCCCTCCTGTCCTGGCTATGGCCCCCATGCTGCTGCCCTCCATGTCCTGGCTATGGCCCCCATGCTGCTGCCTCCCCTGTCCTGGCTATGGCCCCCATGCTGCTGCCCCCCACCCCCGTCCTGGCTATGGCCCCCATGCTGCTGCCCCTCCCCGTCCTGGCTATGGCCCCCATGCTGCTGCCCCCTCCCCGTCCTGGCTATGGCCCCATGCTGCTGCCCCCACCCCTCCTGGCTATGGCCCCCATGCTGCTGCCCTCCCCGTCCTGGCTATGGCCCCCATGCTGCTGCCTCCCCTGTCCTGGCTATGGCCCCCATGCTGCTGCCCTCCATGTCCTGGCTATGGCCCCCATGCTGCTGCCCTCCATGTCCTGGCTATGGCCCCCATGCTGCTGCCCTCCATGTCCTGGCTATGGCCCCCATGCTGCTGCCCTCCATGTCCTGGCTATGGCCCCCATGCTGCTGCTGCCCCTCCCCTGTCCTGGCTATGGCCCCCATGCTGCTGGCCCCCATCCTCCGTCCTGGCTATGGCCCCCATGCTGCTGCCCCCACCCCGTCCTGGCTATGGCCCCCATGCTGCTGCCCCCCCCGTCCTGGCTATGGCCCCCATGCTGCTGCCGCCCCATCCGCCCCGTCCTGGCTATGGCCTCCATGCTGCTGCCCTCCATGTCCTGGCTATGGCCCCCATGCTGCTGCCCCCATGTCCTGGCTATGGCCCCATGCTGCTGCCCTCCATGTCCTGGCTATGCCCCATGCTGCTGCCCTCCCCTGTCCTGGCTATGGCCCCCATGCTGCTGCCCCCACCCCCGTCCTGGCTATGGCCCCATGCTGCTGCCCCTCCCCGTCCTGGCTATGGCCCCCATGCTGCTGCCCCTCCCCGTCCTGGCTATGGCCTCCATGCTGCTGCCCTCCATGTCCTGGCTATGGCCCCCATGCTGCTGCCCTCCATGTCCTGGCTATGGCCCCCATGCTGCTGCCTCCCCTGTCCTGGCTATGGCCCCCATGCTGCTGCCCTCCATGTCCTGGCTATGGCCCCCATGCTGCTGCCCTCCATGTCCTGGCTATGGCCCCCATGCTGCTGCCTCCCTGTCCTGTGGCTATGGCCCCCATGCTGCTGCCCCCCACCCCCGTCCTGGCTATGGCCCCCATGCTGCTGCCCCTCCCCGTCCTGGCTATGGCCCCCATGCTGCTGCCCTCCATGTCCTGGCTATGGCCCCCATGCTGCTGCCCTCCATGTCCTGGCTATGGCCCCCATGCTGCTGCCTCCCCTGTCCTGGCTATGGCCCCCATGCTGCTGCCCCCCACCCCCGTCCTGGCTATGGCCCCCATGCTGCTGCCCCTCCCCGTCCTGGCTATGGCCCCATGCTGCTGCCCATAGTAAAATAAAAAATTCTTTACTTGCCTTCTCCAGTGCTGATCTCCCGGTGTCTCCCTCCGTGCCGCTGCGCTCCTCCACTTCCTGCTTCTCGGTGTCGGTCATGTGATCGGCACAGCAAAGTGACATCATCTCTGCGTGCCCGACCACAGCAGGAAGCAGGGGGTTCGGGGAAACAGCGGGAGATCAGCACTGGAGGAGGTAAGAAAAGAGTTTTTTATTTTACTGTGGGCAGCAGCATGGGGGCCACATTGAACACAGGGGGGGCATGCGCCATCACTGAGGGGGGCACAGGCACATATAATATGCGGTTTCACCACCACAGTGATGGACAGCGGCAGTGCATATCATATGAGCGGGAGCAGGAGACCTCATGCTGGTCAGCAGCCTGCAGCCAGCCCGCTACAGCCCCCAGCTTCGCTCCGGAGCTGCCCCCACCTCCCTTGGGCCCTGAAATATATAATCTGTATGTTCGGATTATAAAATGCACCCCCCACTTTCCCCCAAAATTTGGGGAAACAAAAGTGTGTCTTATAATGCAAAAAATATGGTACTTCATACTGTAACCTTTACTTTACTTCCCCTCTGTGTGTTCTATGATAGGACGTTAGGCTCTGGATGATTCATTTGCATTGCTCTGCACTGTGGGGTATATAAAGGTGTGTGGGTTGTAGTCCTGTCATTTTATATAGGGTGGGCCATTTATATGCATCTACCTAAATAAAGTGGGAATGGTTGGTGATATCAACGTCCTGTTTGTGGCACATTAGTATATGGGAGGGGGGAGTTTTTCCAGATTGGTGGGACCATGGCGGCCATTTTGAAGTCGGCCATTTTGGATCCAACTTTATTTTTTTTCAAAGGGAAGAGGGTCATGTGACCCATCAAACGTATTGAGAATTTCATAAGAAAACCAATGGAGTGCTTGGCTTTAAGGTAACTTTATTCTTTCATTAATTATTTTCAAGTTTCTTTGTCTACAGCTATTGACATGTCGCAGAGGTTGGCACATGAGAAGCAGATAGAAATTGTGTTGATGTCTGGTGAACGCAGTACCCGGGTCATTGTGGGAGATTTCAATGCAAGACACCCATCTTCCATCCTACAGTTAGTAAACTACTTGCCAAATTTTGTGAAACAGGTTCAGTGTTGGATTTGGCAAAATGTGGACGCAAGAAAACTGTCACTAATGAAGAAGCCATCAGCGGAGAGCGGCATCAGTCCAACATCCCTTCGGCGGATATCAGCTACTCACAAATGGCCCCTTGCACAATCTAGCTGCTGCAGCACCTCAACGAAGATGACCCAGATCGGCGCACTGAATGTGCAGAATGGGAAAAACAAAAATTGGAACAGGACCCTCAGTTTACACAGAACATTATGTTCAGTGATTTTGTGAATGGTGAAGTTACCAAACAAAACCCCCGCTATTGGTCTGACACTAACCCACAGTGGATAGATCCCTCCAAGACTGCGGGGACACAGACATTGATGGTATAGTGTGGTGTATGGGGTACAAAGATAGTGGGGCCATTCTTCATCAATGGGGACCTCAATGTCACTAGATGTCTGAAATTGCTCCATGATTCACATATCCAGTGGCATTGAGGTTTCCATTGATGAAGAATGGCCCCACTATATAACTCATGAAAGAATAAAGTTACGTTAAAACCAAGCACACCATTGTTTTTCTTATGAAATTCTCAATGAGATTGATGTGTCACATGACCCTCTTCCCATTGAAAAAAATAAAGCTGGATCCAAAATGGCCGACTTCAAAATGGCCGCCATGGTCACCACCCATCTGGAAAGGTGTTCCCCCTCCCATATACTAATGTGCCACAAACAGGGAGTTGATATCACCAACCATTCCCATTGTATTTAGGTGCATCCATATAGATGGCCCACCCTATATTATTGTTCTCTGTAAGAGCTGTAGGCAGGGGCGTAACTACAATAGGTGCAGGGGTTGCGATCGCACCTGGGCCCTGTAGCCTAGGGGGGTCCGAAAAGTCCCTTTGGCCAATAGAAAAAGACTAATACTGTTAAAGATTTCCGATAATTGGGGGCCCCGTTGGAGCTTTTGCATCGGGGCCCCTGGGCCTGAAGTTACGCCACTGGTTGTAGGACCCATCTGAGTGCAGCGGAAAGAACTACCAAATTCACAATATCACCACACATCCTACTGCCAGTATCTTGCCTCTTGGAGGACACATATGTGATGTCTATGACCGGATTTACCCCATTTCTTGTATTCGGGTGATTATCTCACTCTGGATCTTTGTAGCGGCTCCATAAGAAGCAGCACTTCAGCCCATTGTCATACTCTCCACTCATCTTCGAGATTGTCAGGGTTGTTTAATTGATTGCGTATGTGTCAAATATGTCACCCTTAAAAGGACTTCTTATGTCTTTTCCCCCGGTAATCGCCATCAGTGATGCCATCACTGTGTCTTGTACTACCTCTGAATTATAAATTGTCAAGAAGAGCTTGGACAAGACATTACTTCACCACAGACCTGGAATCGCAGGGGGCGACGACCACTAATCTGATCACTTCTAGAGTCCTGTCAATAATTCCGGCTGTTGTCAGCTGTTGTCATTCTCTGCTGCTCCCTGCAGATGGTAGGAATATGCTCTGCGCCTGTGACATGCTGCTGCACTGAGCACCCGCTGCAGCCTGTCCTGGGCACCTGCTGCAGTCTCTCTTGGGCACCCGCTGCAGCCTCTCCTGGGCACTACAGCCTTTCTAGGGCATTCACTGCAGCCTCTCCTGTGTGCCTGCTGCAGCCTCTCCTGGGCACCCGCTGCAGCCTTTCTAGGGCACTCACTGCAGCTTCTCCTGGGTGCCCGCTGCAGCCTCTCCTGGGCACCTGCTGCAGTCTCTCTTGGGCACCCGCTGCAGCCTCTCCTGGGCACTACAGCCTTTCTAGGGCATTCACTGCAGCCTCTCCTGTGTGCCTGCTGCAGCCTCTCCTGGGCACCCGCTGCAGCCTTTCTAGGGCACTCACTGCAGCTTCTCCTGGGTGCCCGCTGCAGCCTCTCCTGGGCACCTGCTGCAGTCTCCCCTAGGTATCGGCTGCAGCCTTTCTTGAGCACTCACTGCAGCCTCTCCTGGGTGCCCACTGCAGCCTCTCCTGGGCACTCACTGCAGCCTCTCCTGGGTGCCCGCTGCAGCCTCTCCTGGGCACCGGCTGCAGACTTTCTTGAGCACTCACTGCAGCCTCTCCTGGGCACTCACTGCAGCCTCTCCTCGGTGCCCGCTGCAGCCTTTCCTGGGCACCTGCTACAGCCTCTCCTGGGCACCCCTGCAGACTTTCTTGAGCACTCACTGCAGTCTCTCCTGGGGACTCACTGCAGTCTCTCCTGGGCACCTGCTGCAGCCTCTCCTGGGCACCCCTGCAGACTTTCTTGAGCACTCACTGCAGCCTCTCCTACGCTTTCTATACATGATATCTTGGGCTTCAAACTCCTGCTATCTGCTGTATGTGATCTGGTGGCACCTCCCAGTGATGCCTGGGTGAGGTCTCATGGGTCATAGAGATGATGGTAGAAGCTTCAGATTCCACATTATTACAGGTGACATAAAAGTAGCAGAACATTGTTATAATGTGGGCGAGGAGATGGAGCTGTATCTGGTGGATACTTTGTGACTGTCATTTTCTTTTAATGTATCTTGTAGGTGAACGATTGGATCCTTCAGGGTTTACCTGCAGATGATATTTCTATCCATAATGGTATAATCATCACTAAGGCGACCAGATATCCCCTCCTTATTGATCCACAGGCTCTAGGGAAGGCTTGGATAAAGGTCAAGGAGAAAGTCAATGATCTACAGGTGATCATTATACAGCAATGTCTTTTTGTATGTGTCAGAGCAGATGAGGGTCCCAGTGGGGGCCGTCATCTATCATACATTTATTGCATTTCCATTGATAATAAGTGCACTACATTGGGATACTCCACATAGTAATGGTACAGGCGGGATAACTATGATGCAGCAGGAGCACCATACCTTGATCTCAGTGACTGCAGGATATAATGATCCCTGACAATGATCTCCTGGATTCCAGGTGACCTCCTTTGCCCACAGATCTTTCTACACTCATCTGGAGGACTGTCTGTCCTCAGGAAGGCCTCTGCTCATTGAAGACATTGGAGAGGAGCTGGATCCGTGTTTGGAGAACATTCTACAGAAAAACTTCATTAAATCTGGAGCTTCCTTTAAGGTTTGTGTTTTTATGTGACACATAATATAATTATTATTAAAGCAGCCTCATTTATCAGACTGTCAAATCATTATAAAAGAAATTCAGCATTTTCTAACATAACAAAATGACAACCCCCACCTGTCTAGTGCTGATGGTGTTGTGGTCCCTGCAAGTGTTTCCTAAAGGTACACGCCGCTACAGAAGGTTAGAAACAACCAGGTGACGCTCGTGCACGTGCGCGTTTCAGCGGTCTCTAACGGTACCCGATACCACATTTACACGCCGCTACGAGGTGCTCTACAGAAGGTTGTTTCTATCCCTGGAGGCACCGACGGGTGCCGCAGGTTACCTTCTGTGGAGCACCGTCCCTGATTTACACGCCGCTACAGAGTTGTGTATTTCGTGACGCTCAAACGTTGATTGGACAACGCAACAGCGTCATGATTGGCCAGCCAGCGCAGGAAGGCTGGCTAATACATGAAGCTATTCCAAATGAAGACTATGAATGGACAGCTCATTAAATATGGCGCCCTGTGAAGGGACAACCAATCGTAACGCAGGATCCTACATCAATGATCGCTGATGGGGCGTGGTATCCATGATGCTGTGGCACGCCCCAAGGATTCACTAGGTGACCCAAATACCTTCCTGAACCTCGATTACACGGCGCTACCATATGGTTGAAATCTACCTGTTTTTGAGCACTGCTGGGAAACAGGTGCCGACAGTGACCGGTGGCAAAAACCTGATTTACACGCCGCTACCTCGCGGTGTTTTGACGGTGCAAGATACATTTGTCTCCGACACCTGGTTGTTTCTAACTTTTGTAGCGGCGTGTAAAGGTACCTTTAGGCCGGCTTCACACCACGGCAAGATCTGATCCGGGGCTGTTGGGGATGAACCTGACAGCCCCGGACCGGATCGGCACACAGAACCGGAGGGCTAATATGCCCTCCGGTCCGGTGTGCAGCCGGACGCAGCTGCCGCTGCTGATGATTCGGGACCGTGGCTCGCGGGGAGCTAGCCGCGGTTCTGAAATAACAGCGGCCTGCAGCCGCAGGTGTCCGGTTCCCGGATCCTCCTGGACCAGGGCAATCCGGCCCCATAGGCTCCTAAATCTGGGAGGATCCGATTTGGGGAGATTTTTCTCCCTGGACACAAAAATGGTTCTTGCTCCGATTTTGTTTCCAGGAGAAAAATCTGATTCCTTCCGGATTCTCCCGGACATCCAAAAACCGGATGCCAAAATACATTCATCCGGTGTATTCCTGCCCCATAGGGTTACTATGGGGTCGGAATCGGATCCGGGGTGTCCGGTTCACACCGGACAGCCCCGGATCCAAAAAAACGTGCATCAGACATCTTCCACCATCCACTGAGCACAGTGATCAGCGCCAGACCTCACCTGCTGGAGGCCATGGGAATGTGTCTGCAGGGAGCTGTGGGATGTCTGTGTCAAAATATATCCAGTATGCATTAAAGGGGTACACTGGATAGATGAAAACTTTATAGTGTCCCTGCACTCATCTGATATATAAAGCTGAGATGTCTATTATCTTTTCAACTCTTATAATTGACTGTGACAGGAGCTGCTCCTCACCGTTCCATTTATCTCTTTTTTTTACCATTTGCTTGAAAGAAACAAAACTGCATTACCAAGTGTGGAGACACGGGGGTCAGTGGGTGCTCTCCTCTGTGGAGACACGGGGGTCAGTGGGTGCTCTCCTCTGTGGAGACACGGGGGTCAGTGGGTGCTCTCCTCTGTGGAGACACGGGGGTCAGTAGGTGCTTTCCTCTGTGGAGACACGGGGGTCAGTGGGTGCTCTTCTCTGTGGTGACACAGGGGTCAGTGGGTGCTCTCCTCTGTGGAGACACGGGGGTCAGTGGGTGCTCTCCTCTGTGGAGACACGGTGGTCAGTGGGTGTTCTCCTCTGTGGAGACACGGGGGTCAGCGGGTGCTCTCCTCTGTGGAGACACGGGGGTCAGTGGGGGCTCTCCTCTGTGGAGACGCGGGGTCAGTGGGTGCTTTCCTCTGTGGAGACACAGGGGTCAGTGGGTGCTCTCCTCTGTGGAGACACAGGGGTCAGTGGGTGCTCTCCTCTGTGGAGATACGGGGTCAGTGGGTGCTCTCCTCTGTGGAGACACGGGGGTCAGTGGGTGCTCTCCTCTGTGGAGACACGGGGGTCAGTGGGTGATCTCCTCTGTGGAGACACGGGGGTCAGTAGGTGCTTTCCTCTGTGGAGACACGGGGGTCAGTGGGGGCTCTCCTCTGTGGAGACGCGGGGGTCAGTGGGTGCTTTCCTCTGTGGAGACACGGGGGTCAGTGGGTGCTCTCCTCTGTGGAGACACGGGGGTCAGTGGGTGCTCTCCTCTGTGGAGATACGGGGGTCAGTGGGTGCTCTCCTCTGTGGAGATACGGGGGTCAGTGGGTGCTTTCCTCTGTGGAGACACGGGGGTCAGTGGGTGCTCTCCTCTGTGGAGACACGGGGGTCAGTGGGTGCTCTCCTCTGTGGAGACACGGGGGTCAGTGTGTGCTCTCCTCTGTGGAGACACGGGGGTCAGTGAGTGATCACCTCTGTGGAGACACGGGGGTCAGTGGGTGCTCTCCTCTGTGGAGACACGGGGGTCAGTGGGTGCTCTCCTCTGTGGAGACACGGGGGTCAGTGGGTGCTCTCCTCTGTGGAGACACGGGGGTCAATGGGTGATCTCCTCTGTGTAGACACAGGGGTCAGTGGGTGCTCTCCTCTGTGGAGACACGGGGGTCAGTGGGTGCTCTCCTCTGTGGAGACACGGGGGTCAGTGGGTGATCTCCTCTGTGTAGACACAGGGGTCAGTGGGTGCTCTCCTCTGTGGAGACACGGAGGTCAGTGGGTGATCTCCTCTGTGTAGACACAGGGGTCAGTGGGTGCTCTCCTCTGTGGAGACACGGGGGTCAGTGGGTGATCTCCTCTGTGTAGACACAGGGGTCAGTGGGTGCTCTCCTCCGTGGAGACACGGGGGGTCAGTGGGTGCTCTCCTCTGTGGAGACACGGGGGTCAGTGGGTGCTCTCCTCTGTGGAGACACGGGGGTCAGTGGGTGCTCTCCTCTGTGGAGACACGGGGTCAGTGGGTGCTCTCCTCTGTGGAGACACGGGGGGCAGTGGGGACTCTCCTCTGTGGAGACACGGGGGTCAGTGGGTGCTCTCCTCTGTGGAGACACGGGGGTCAGTGGGTGCTCTCCTCTGTGGAGAGAAGGGGGTCAGTGGGTGCTCTCCTCTGTGGAGACACAAGGGTCAGTGGGTGCTCTCTGTGGAGACACGGGGGTCAGTGGGTGCTCTCCTCTGTGGAGACACGGCTGTCAGTGGGTGCTCTCCTCTGTGGAAACACGGGGGTCAGTGGGTGCTCTCTTCTGTGAAGATACGGGGGTCAGTGGGTGCTCTCCTCTGTGGAGACACTGGGGTCAGTGGGTGCTCTCCTCTGTGGAGACACGGGGGGTCAGTGGGTGCTCTCCTCTGTGGAGACACAGGGGTCAGTCGGTGCTCTCCTCTGTGGAGACACGGGGGTCAGTGGGTGCTCTCTTCTGTGGAGATACAGGGGTCAGTGGGTGCTCTCCTCTGTGGAGACATGGGGGTCAGTGGGTGCTCTCTTCTGTGGAGATACAGGGGTCAGTGGGTGCTCTCCTCTGTGGAGACACGGGGGTCAGTGGGTGCTCTCTGTGGAGACACGGGGGTCAGTGGGTGATCTCTGTGGAGACATGGGGGTCAGTGGGTGCTCTCCTCTGTGGAGACACGGGGGTCAGTGGGTGCTCTCCTCTGTGGAAACACGGGGGTCAGTGGGTGCTCTCTTCTGTGAAGATACGGGGGTCAGTGGGTGCTCTCCTCTGTGGAGACACTGGGGTCAGTGGGTGCTCTCCTCTGTGGAGACACGGGGGGTCAGTGGGTGCTCTCCTCTGTGGAGACACAGGGGTCAGTCGGTGCTCTCCTCTGTGGAGACACGGGGGTCAGTGGGTGCTCTCCTCTGTGGAGACATGGGGGTCAGTGGGTGCTCTCTTCTGTGGAGATACAGGGGTCAGTGGGTGCTCTCCTCTGTGGAGACACGGGGGTCAGTGGGTGCTCTCTGTGGAGACACGGGGTCAGTGGGTGATCTCTGTGGAGACATGGGGGTCAGTGGGTGCTCTCCTCTGTGGAGACATGGGGGTCAGTGGGTGCTCTCTTCTGTGGAGATACAGGGGTCAGTGGGTGCTCTCCTCTGTGGAGACACGGGGGTCAGTGGGTGCTCTCTGTGGAGACACGGGGGTCAGTGGGTGCTCTCTGTGGAGACACGGGGGTCAGTGGGTGCTCTCTTCTGTGGAGATACGGGGGTCAGTGGGTGCTCTCTGTGGAGACACGGGGGTCAGTGGGGGCTCTCCTCTGTGGACACATGGAGTCAGTGGGTGCTCTCCTCTGTGGAGACATGGAGTAAGTGGGTGCTCTCATCCACTGGCCCAGCCTCATTTAGAAATACCACATAGACTATGGCTCATCCAAACTGAACGCCCAAACTCCTTGGGCAGAACACTACTCAGACAACACAGGGTGAGGGAACTACACAGTGGTAAGGCTTTATTGGTTCCCCAACAATCAAAGGCATATAACAAATAACCAAGCAAAACACACAATGTAACAGGCAACAGGGTCTTATCTTCTATTGGCATGATAGGGATTAGAATATTCGTGCCTTTGGGGCTTCCAGGGCCCACCCCCGCTTTTGGTGGGCACCCACCGAGTAAGGAATTGCGTCAAGCTTAGGAAGCTGCCCGAGTACAGAAAAGTCTGTAGCCAGGTGACCGAATTGTCCCAACCTGAGTATCTTCCTTACGTAGTCTCTGATGTTCTAGCTGAATCCTAGGCTGAGCTCTTGCAGAACATTGTCTAGTTTTAGTGCTCCTCCAATCGGACCCAGGGCTCCTAGATTGAGGTCATGCAGAGTGTGAAACATGATGTTATCCTGGCAGCCGGAACTGAAATTATTAGGCTATGGTTATGGTCTTCCAACTGGGACTGGAACCCCTAGATTGAAGCCATGTAGCATATATCAACTCCTAGTGAATGGAATAAGTCCTTTTATATAGCCCGAGCACTCATCTCAGGTTATTGTGGTCTTCAGGATTAGTGGAATAAGGCTTTTCTTTAATTGGTTAGATTTTAAGGTGAATACATAATTTCTCTTTGAGAGTACACTCCCTGACAGACATTATGTCGCTTATCTATGTTATGTAAATAAAAGCTTATAACCTGACGTTAAATTCATCCATTAGTTGTATGAATTACTCTTTTCTGGTCATCATAATGGGAGACCCAGACAATGGGGTTTAGGGCACTGCCCTCCGGAGGTCACACTAGGTACTACAAGTTTGTAGCACCGCCTCCTCCGCTTATAAACCCCCACCGCAGGGAACATCCTCAGTTTTTAAACTTAGTGTGCTCGGAGGATCACGCTTTGCTTGCACTTCACTGCATTCTCACAGCTTACGTGATGGCGTCTGAAGACAAGGTAAAATGGTTCCGGTCGGGACCTGCGACAGCCTCCCCGCTCACCCTTGTGGCACACGCAGGTGGAGGTACCGGAGGGCCTAGAGCCTGGACACTTTGTGTTCTCCCGGTACGCTGTTGCGCTCCTTTCCATCCCTCTCTGGGGGGCTCTGGAGAGTGGGAGATGGGAGCCTTGCACAGCTCCGCTCCGTCCGAGGCCTCCCTAAATGGTGCTTACAGACCGGACTGGAGCCAGCCCAGTCCGAGGCCTCCCTAAATGGTGCTTACACTCCGGACTGGGCTGAACCCCCGTCCGAGGCCTCCCTAAATGGTGCTTACAGACCGGACCGGCACTGAGGCACTCTGTGTCTCCTGTGTGCCTGGGGGTAGTGTCTGTCACTTTATGTGGCCTGACACTCAGACCGCGCGTTACCCTCGGGTCCGCGGTTCTGCGGGTGTACCCTGTGCTGGGGTCACCCTGGCTGACCGCCCTGTGTGTCACAGGGGCTGAGGCTGTGGGCTGCGGATGTTTGTTTGTACATGCAGTCTGTGTATAACTCTTTACACTTTTTCCCGCGCTGCGGGCTCCGGCTCCCTCATGCTGAGGCTGCCTGGAGGATGGGAAGCAGCCCGTGCGGTGACGTCATCGATGGGCGTGTGTGTGTGTTTCCCGCGTGTCTTCGGCGCCGCCCACAGTTTCACTGTCGGCGGCCATCTTTACCCTCACTTCCCGGTTGGGATTTGTATGCAGTGTGCGCCTGCACTCCAAGAGGGGAGACCGGAAACCGTCGCGGAGGTCACACACACACACCGCTTCCTCATACCGCTTTACTGCGGTCGGTAAGCCACCGGGAATCCCGGTTTTGTTGTCTGCATTTTGGCTTATCTTCCCCTACTGTGGCGATGTCCTCAGCCGGGAAGCGTGCTGCTAGGGCGGCAGAGACCACCATTACCTGTGCTACATGCAATGGGACACTGGTGGAGGGGTCCTGCAATAACTGCGGACGCCCAGAGGCCCGGGCTGGCACTGCTGAGTCAGCAGCTCCGGTGCTATACCCTGAGGTTCAGGTGATCTCAGGGCCATGGGAGACTCAGAATAAGATCAATGAATCTCTGTTGTCCCAGCTGTCCTCCACTTAATAGGAGGCTGGAAAGCCCAGCTACTCCGTCCAGTTACCCCCGGGTGTCTCCCTCTTCTGCTGTGAGACCCCTTAAGCGGCTCGTCGTGAGGAGTCACCCGAGCTCCAGGCTCTCTCTGAGGAGGAGCGTTCCTCTGATGGTGAGGACGATGATGGGGGTTCAAATTTCGGGTCTGTGTCTATATCTGAACCACCAGACGGGGTGGAGGATCTGGTGTCCTCTATCAACGAGACCTTACGTCTCGTTACACCCCCTGAGGAGGTGACGGTGCACCCGAAGGAGGTCTATCAATGGCTGCGGCCAGAGGCTAGACCAAGTGGTTCCTTCATGGACCACACTAATTTTGGAAGGGTGGTTAGAGCTCCCAGGTTACATCCTGGACGGCGTTATGTCCGTAAACCCAAGGACAATCGATTCCCCTTCTCCCAGGAGGTGCTTCAGGAGTGGTCGCAGTCCCCGAAGGTAGACGCTTCCATGACTAGAATTGCTGCACGCTCCCTTTTCTCTGCCTCTGATAGCTCCTCGCTGAAGGATGCTACTGATAGACAGGTCGAGCAGCTCGCCAAGTCTTCCTATGAGGCTGTGGGGTCTTCATTTGCCCCTAATTTTGCCACGGTCTGGACCTTACAAGCGATTACCACCTGCTTGGATGGTATCTCTGACCTGGCAAGATCCAGCCCAGAGGTCCTGGCACTTACCGAAAGGGCAAGGGCCTATGCGGACTACGCCAGGACGGCGACTCTGGAAACTGCCACTCGCTCAGCTGTGGCTTCGGCCAATGCTATAGCGATCCGCAGGTTGTTGTGGCTGCGTCTTTGGGACTCAGATGCCACGTCTAAGAAGATTTTGCAGAATCTTCCGTTTGCTGGTGACAGGCTTTTTGGCACCGAACTGGACAAGTTGATAAAGGATTCTGCTGAGTGTAAGATACCGCAGAATAAGCCTAAGCCACGGTATACCGTTAAAAGGAACCCAAAACAGTGGTCCTTTCGTTCCAGCTCGCAGTCATCAGCACCGTCCGCTCGCACGGACCGAGGGGGAAAGCCCGCTTCCCAGTGGCGCTCTAAGAGTCGTCCAAAGAAGCCGGCGGGGGCGGCAGCTGCCACCCCCAAACCCGCCTCTACATGACTCGCTCTCTCATCCTGCCTCCCCACAGGTGGGGGGCCGCTTGTCTCGCTTTCAGGACAAGTGGCTACTTCACGTTCAAGATCAGTGGGTTCGAGACGTGATCTCGCGAGGGTACAGGATAGAGCTGACGTCAAAGCCAATACCCCGATTCCATCGGTCGGTCCCATCCCCAGAAAAGGCTCAGGCTTTTTACCAGGTGTTGGAGGGCCTCCGCAGAGACGGAGTGGTGGTCCCGGTGCCTTCCGGAGAGAGGTTCAGGGGTTTTTACTCCAACCTCGTTATCGTCCCGAAGAAGGACGGATCCTTCTGCCCAGTACTGGACCTGAAGTTGTTCAACCATCACGTGTTGGTTCGGAAGTTCCGTATGGAATCCCTGCGCTCCGTGATCGCAGCTGTGTCACAGGGGGACTTCCTAGCGTCCATAGATATCAGAGACGCTTACCTTCACGTACCCATTGCACCGGCTCATCAGCGCTGGTTGCGATTCGCAGTGGGGGAAGAACACTTCCAATTTGTGGCGCTGCCGTTCGGGTTGGCCTCGGCACCGCGGGTGTTCACAAAAGTGATGGCCTCCATGATGGCTCTCCTGCACGGACAGGGACATGCCGTCATTCCCTATTTAGACGACCTGCTGGTCAGGGCGCCATCAGAACACCTCTGTCAAGAGAGCCTGGATGTGACCATGCGGTCTCTGGAACAGTTCGGTTGGCTCCTCAATATTCAGAAGTCAACGCTAGTTCCGACCCAGTCTTTGACATATCTGGGCATGGACTTCAACACAGCCTCAGCCCTGGTGTCTCTGCCACGAGTCAAACAGATGGCGATCCAATCAGGAGTACAAGCAGTCCTCCTGTCACCACAATCATCCATACGGGTGTTGATGATGCTGGTGGGGCGCATGGTGGCAGCAATAGAGGCGGTGCCGTTCGCACAATTTCGCCTCCGTCCTCTTCAGCTGGAGATTCTCCGCAGGTGGGACAAGAGGACGATCTCTCTGAATCGGCTGGTGACCCTTTCCCTACCGACCAGGGATTCCCTGCAGTGGTGGCTACAACCACGTCACCTATCTCGGGGCCGGTCCTTCCTCAAACAGTCATGGTTAGTGGTGACCACCGACGCCAGTCTGAAGGGCTGGGGGGCGGTGTTCTTGCACCACAGGGCCCAAGGCCTCTGGACTCAGTCGGAGTCGGCGTTGCAGATCAACGTACTGGAGATCAAGGCGATCTATCTGGCACTCCTGGCTTTTCAGAGATTCCTCTCAGGACAACCCATTCGGGTTCAGTCCGACAATGCGACGGCCGTCGCTTATATAAATCATCAAGGAGGAACCAGGAGTGCAGAGGCTCTGGCCGAAGTCCACCGCATCCTATCCTGGACGGAGGACAACAACTGCTTGATCTCCGCAGTTCACATCCCAGGGGTCGAAAACTGGGAGGCCGACTATCTGAGCAGGCAGGGGATGGACGCCGGAGAGTGGTCTCTTCATCCAGACGTCTTCCAGGACATCTGCAGCAGATGGGGCACTCCGGACGTGGATCTGATGGCCTCACGGCTGAATCATCAGGTTCCGCAATACATGGCGAGGTCATGGGACCCCCAGTCTCTGGGAGCGGACGCCCTGATCTTGACTTGGTCCAGATTCCATCTACCATATGTGTTCCCGCCTCTGGCTCTGATTCCCAGGGTGCTGTGGAAAATCAGGTCGGAGTGCAGCGTAGCCATTCTAGTGGCTCCAGACTGGCCCAGGAGGTCCTGGTATCCGGACCTGTGGCAACTGTCAGGCGGACACCGGTGGGCTCTTCCAGAACGCGCAGATCTGCTCGCACAAGGCCCATTCTTCCACCTCAATTCCAGGGCCCTCAGATTGACTGCATGGCTCTTGAGGCCTGGCTGCTGACATCCAGGGGTTTCTCCCCTACGGTGGTTGCCACTATGAATCGGGCTAGGAAGCCAGTTTCCAGGAAGATGTACCACAGAACGTGGAAAATCTTTTTTACTTGGTGTGCCTCTGGCGGACGGTCTCCGTGGCCCTTGTCCATCCCGACGTTGTTGGCTTTCCTACAGTCGGGTTTGGAATTGGGATTATCCCTTGGCTCTTTGAAAGGTCAAGTATCAGCACTTTCTGTGCTGTTTGACAGGCGATTGGCGCTCCTCCCGAAGGTCCGTCAATTTCTGCAGGGGGTGTCACGGATGGTTCCGCCCTACAAGAGACCTCTAGACCCTTGGGACCTTAACATGGTCCTGGCGGCATTGCAGAAACCGCCGTTTGAGCCTCTGAGGGAGGTTTCTCTATCTCGTCTATCCCAGAAAGTGACCTTTCTGGTGGCGATTACATCTCTGAGGAGGGTCTCAGAATTGGCTGCTCTATCGTGCAAGTCACCCTTTCTGGTGGTTCACCAAGACAAGGTGGTGTTGCGTCCACGGCCAGAATTCTTGCCGAAGGTGGTTTCAACTTTCCACCTGAACCAGGAGATTGTTCTCCCATCATTTTGCCCCGCTCCCGTTCATCAGGTTGAACGCGACCTCCATACTCTGGATCTCGTGAGGGCTGTACGCATTTATGTGTCCAGGACCGCCTCCTTTAGGAGTTCGGATTCCTTATTTGTTCTTACGACAGGTCGCTGTAAGGGGTCCGCGGCTTCAAAGTCAACCTTGGCCAGATGGATTAAGGCTTCCATCCAGGAGGCTTACCGGACTTCTGGTTTGCCTCTCCCGGTGGGATTGAAGGCTCACTCTACCAGAGCCGTAGGTGCCTCCTGGGCCTTGCGACATAGAGCGTCTGCTCTACAGGTGTGTCAGGCGGCCACTTGGTCCAGCCTGCACACTTTCTCTAAGCACTATATGGTGCATGCCCATGCCTCTGCGGATGCAAGTTTGGGCAGGCGGGTTCTCCAGGCGGCGGTTGCCCACCTTTAAAAGGGAACCATGTGTTATCCGTCTTGTTGAGGAACTCTTCCCGCCCTGGGTATTGCTTTAGGACATCCCCATTGTCTGGGTCTCCCATTATGATGACCAGAAAAAAGAGAATTTTGTTTACGTACCGTAAATTCTTTTTTCTTTAATCATCAATGGGAGACCCAGCACCCACCCAGTTGTTCCTTTGCATGTTTTGCATTTGCTCTGTTCTCTGTTGAGACAGTGTTTGCCGGGTTGTTGAACCGTTTTGTGTACGGCATTCTTCCCGATGTTTCGGGTGTGGTTTATTTCCTCCTCGCAGCTTGTAGACCAAACTGAGGATGTTCCCTGCGGTAGGGGTTTATAAGCGGAGGAGGCGGTGTCTACAAACTTGTAGTACCTAGTGTGACCTCCGGAGGGCAGTGCCCTAAACCCCATTGTCTGGGTCTCCCATTGATGATTAAAGAAAAAAGAATTTACGGTACGTAAACAAAATTCTCTTTTTTAGTCGCCATGTTCACTATATGGTAACACTGATGTGACGGGGTGATGCCTCGGATCAGTACGAGTTCGTAGACGCCCAACATGTCACCTTTATTGGTATCTAAGTGGTGAAAGCAAAATTCAGATGTTTGAAGAAAAAAAAAACGGGCTTTTTGTGCCATGTTCTGTGATCCGTAGCGTCCTCATTTTTCGGGATCTGGGGTTGGGTGACGGCTTATTTTTTGCGTCTTGATCTGACGTTTCTAATGATACCATTTTTGGGTGGATCCCCTGTTTTGATCGCCCGTTATTGCATTTTATTGCAATGTTGCGGCGACCAAAAAAATGTAATTTTGGCGTTTGGACCTTTTTTCCATTACGGAGTTTACGGCTCTCATTAACAGATTTAATATATTGATAGATCGGGCGATTCTGAACTCGGCGATACCAAACGTGTATTTCTTTTAATTTTTTAATACTTTTATTGTCATTGGGGGAAAAGGTGGGTGATTTGAACTTTTACCGTATATACTCGCGTATAAGCCGACTTTTTCAGCACAAAAAATGTGCTGAAAAGTCCCCCCCTCGGCTTATACGCGAGTCATATACAGGGAGGGACAGTAACCGGGGGCTGGAGGTGGCTGGGGGAGGCTGGAATAGGAGCGGGAGGTCATGTGACACCGCTCATTAAATATGCACGGCTCCCCGTGTCAATCAGTGAAAGGGGGAGCCGTGCATAATACAGTGCACCCCCCCACCCCGCTGTCGCTGCAGGAGCAGCAGAAATCTCACCCTCTGCCGTCCTCTGGAGCCACCCGGTGTCCTGGGTCCTCGGTCCTAGTCTGCCGTCCTTCCTCCAGCCTCATCCTCGGTCCTCCGTGCTCTGTTCTCCCTGTATGCACGCTTCCCGTGCTGTGGGCGTCGCAGCATCATGACGTCATCGCCGCTGCGTCCAACCCGCCCACAGCATTAGAAGCGTGCATACAGGAAGAACAGAGCACGGAGGACCGAGGATGAGGCTGGAGGAAGGACGGCAGACTAGGACCGAGGACCCAGGACACCCGGTGGCTCCAGAGGACGGCAGAGGGTGAGATTTCTGCTGCTCCTGCAGCGACAGCGGGGTGGGGGGGCGCACTGTATTATGCACGGCTCCCCCTTTCACTGATTGACACGGGGAGCCGTGCATATTTAATGCAGCAAGGGGTGTCTAAAACGATGGGGGGTCTGCATAACCCCTACTGGGGGGCCTGTATAGCCTCTGCTAGGGGCCTGTATACTTGTGCTGGGGGTTGTATACCACTGGGGCTGTATACTACCACTGGGGCTGCTGTATACTACCACTGGGGCTGCTGTATACTACCTCTGGGCTGCTGTATACTACCACTGGGGCTGCTGTATACTACCTCTGGGGCTGCTGTATACTACCACTGGGGCTGCTGTATACTACCTCTGGGGCTGCTGTATACTACCACTGGGGCTGCTGTATACTACCACTGGGGCTGCTGTATACTACCACTGGGGCTGCTGTATACTACCTCTGGGGCTGCTGTATACTACCACTGGGGCTGCTGTATACTACCTCTGGGGCTGCTGTATACTACTACTGGGGCTGTATATACCTCTGGGGCTGCTGTATACTACCACTGGGGCTGCTGTATACTACCACTGGGGCTGCTGTATACTACCTCTGGGGCTGCTGTATACTACCACTGGGGCTACTGTATACTACCACTGGGGCTGCTGTATACTACCACTGGGCTGTTTATACCTCTGGGGCTGCTGTATACTACCACTGGGGCTGCTGCTGTATATACCACTGGGGAGGCTGCTGTTACACTGCTGGGGCCTATATATACCACTGGGGTGGCTGCTGTATACCACACTGCTGGGGGCTGTATACCTGTGCTGGGGTCCACCCTCGGCTTATACACGAGTCAATAGGTTTTCCCAGATTTTGGGGGCAAAAGTAGGGGGGTCGGCTTATACACGGGTCGGCTTATACACGAGTATATACGGTATGTTTTTTTTTTTTTTTTTTTTACAGGTTTTTAAAAACTTTATTTATTTATTAATTCTTATTTTTACACTCCCCATAGAGAGGCACCTTGCTGCACAGTCCTAGCTGCAGCTCATCTGTATCTCTCAGAATCGGGGACCTGTTGTGGTTGGCAGCGCCTGCCAACCACAACCTGGAAGTGCTCCGTGACAGCATCCGGGGTCTAGCCAGGACCCGGGCTGTCACGTGAGCGCCGGAGATCCCGCGATACTATCGCAGGATCTCTGGGGCAGGTGGCGAACAGCGCGTTCCCCGCCGTGATGCCTTTGGATCCCGCTGTCAGAGATTGGCGGCGGGATCTAAAGGATTAACAGCACCGATCGGATCCCATATCCGATCGGTGTTGTTAGCCTGACATCTTAGCTGATCACATCAGCACGCCGGAGCTCACATCAAACACCGGGACATGGCCCATGACGCTGTACAACGTCATGGGTCGTGAAGGGGTTAATATCTATAATACAGGTCTGGTCTGGGGTTTAATATTAATATAGAGGTATGGTGTGGGTCTTAAGGCCGGGTTACACGCTGCGATGTCCCAGCGATCCAACCAACGATCGGGATTGCTGGAATATCGCTATCTGATCGCTAGTGAGCTGTCACACAGGCAGACTCATCAGCGACCAGCGAGAACGCTGGTAACCAGGGTAAACATTGGGTAACTAAGCTTAGTGCTGCGCTTAGTTAACCGATGTTTACCCTGGTTACCAGGGTCCCAGCATGTGCTGGGCATTGGGCGGGAGGTGGTTGATTGTTGGTCTCCCGCTGTCACACACGCCAATGCTGGCCGCCCAGCGGGAAACCAACGACAGAAAAATGGTCCTGGCCATTTACCAACAATCAGCGAGCTGAATACTGGTCGTTAGTACATGTCACACGCAGCGGCATCACTACCAGGTCACTGCAACGTCACAAAACCGGAGCGTGTAACGATATTGTTGAGTGTAACGGCGCCTTAACTATAATATAAGGTCTAGTGAGAGGTCTAATAACAATATTATAATAATTATAATAATAATAATATATGGGGTCTAGTTTGGGTTCTGATATTATAGGGTTGTTTTGGGATCTGATATTATGGGGGTTGTTCTGGGATCTGATATTAAAGGGGGTTGTTCTGGGATCTGATATTATAGGGGGTTGTTCTGGATCTGATATTATAGGGGGTTGTTCTGGGATCTGATATTATAGGGGGTTGTTCTGGGATCTGATATTATAGGGGTTGTTCTGGGATCTGATATTATAGGGGGTTGTTCTGGGATCTGGTATTATAGGGGGTTGCTCTGGGGTCTGATATTATAGGGGGTTGCTCTGGGGTCTGATATTATAGGGGATTGTTCTGGGATTTGATAATATAGGGGGTTGGTCTGGGACCTGGTATTATAGGGGTTGGTCTGGGATCTGATATTATGGGGGGTTGCTCTGGGATCTGATATTATAGGGGGTTGGTTTGGGATCTGATATTATAGGGGGTTGTTCTGGGATCTGATATTATAGGGGGTTGTTCTGGGATCTGGTATTATAGGGGGTTGCTCTGGGGTCTGATATTATAGGGGGTTGCTCTGGGGTCTGATATTATAGGGGATTGTTCTGGGATTTGATAATATAGGGGGTTGGTCTGGGACCTGGTATTATAGGGGGTTGGTCTGGGATCTGATATTATGGGGGTTGCTCTGGGATCTGATATTATAGGGGGTTGGTTTGGGATCTGATATTATAGGGGGTTGTTCTGGGATCTGATATTATAGGGGGTTGTTCTGGGATCTGATATTATAGGGGGTTGCTCTGGGGTCTGATATTATAGGGGGTTGCTCTGGGGTCTGATATTATAGGGGATTGTTCTGGGATTTGATAATATAGGGGGTTGGTCTGGGACCTGGTATTATAGGGGGTTGGTCTGGGATCTGATATTATGGGGGGTTGCTCTGGGATCTGATATTATAGGGGGTTGGTTTGGGATCTGATATTATAGGGGGTTGGTCTGGGATCTGATATTATAGGCGGTTGCTCTGGGATCTGATATTATAGGGGGTTGCTCTGGGATCTGATACTATAGGGGTTGTTCTAGGGTGTGATATTATAGGGGGTTGGTTTGGGATCTAATATTATAGGGGTTGTTCTGGGATCTGATATTATAGGGTTGTTCTGGGATCTGATATTATAGGGGTTGGTTTGGGTTCTGATATTATAGGGTTGTTCTGGGATCTGATATTATAAGGGGTTGCTCTGGGATCTGATATTATAGGGGGTTGGTCTGGGACCTGATATTATAGGGTTGTTCTGGGATCTGATATTATAGGGGGTTGGTCTGGGATCTGATATTATAGGGGGTTGGTCTGGGATCTGATATTATAGGGGGTTGGTCTGGGATCTGGTATTATAGGGGGTTGGTCAGGGATCTGATATTATAGGGGGTTGGTCTGGGATCTGATATTATAGGGGGTTGTTCTGGGTCTGATATTATAGGGGGTTAGTCTGGGATCTGATATTATAGGGGTGGTCTGGGATCTGATATTATAGGGGGTTGGTCTGGGATCTGGTATTATAGGGGGTTGGTCTGGGGTGTGATGTAATATGTGGAGTCTGGTGTTTGATCTGATAATATAAGGGTGTTGTGTGATATTTATATAGGAGTCTGATTTTGGCTTTTATTCCCCACTTTCCCCCTGGGTCATCTCTCATCTGAACCCTGCAATGTGGGCAGTAATAAGAGTCTCCACCAGGGGGCGCTGGAGAGAGGCAGAGAACCTGCTCCATTGGGATGAATGGATGATCACATGACTCCTCATCTCCTGTAATTCCTGACTGTCAGCTCTGTTATACAATGTGATGATACACAGGGCAGCCCTGCCTGCAGCCTCCTAATTGGTAATGACACAGCCATGATTACACTGCTTAGTGATGACACATCCTTAATAGTTCTTGTGCCGCTGTACAGTGATGATTGTGCCTGGCCCCGCCCACCAGCATGGCCCCGCCCTCTCCGGCTTCATCCATAGCTGGATCATGGGGCTTCTTGCCCGGAGATGGGCACTTCCGGTGATCCCCAGTTTCCGGGGTTGCAGTGTGGCTCCAGCCCCAGTCATCAGCCCTGGAGAGCACAGTGCTGCACATTGCTCTGATTGCTGCCTGTGATCACTGATTTACACTGTTTGCTGATTGATCATTTACAGTCTGTAAGGAATGAAAGGTGGAATGTGATTGGCTGCTGAGGGCGGTGATCCGCTGTCACACATCATTGTCAGTGATCTGCTTGTGTCAGGAAAGATCATTTTATATAGAAATCAGAATAAATGTGATTTTCTGTCCACATACTTTTGGACCTCCCTGTATATGTATATATTGTGAAAAATCTCCTCCTTGTGGATTCCCTAAATAGATCTGGTTTGGGATCTTCTGCCTCCAGAGATGTTCAGCTGGGGAACGATGACCGGAGGAAGAAGGATCCGGAAGATCTCCATATCCAGTGATGGGTGAAGAAGCTGCTGCCCCTGGAGGAAGATTACAAGATCCCCCAGATCCATTCTCCGGCCCTGGAAGATGACGACTCTGATAACAAAGCGATGATCCTGCTGGGGGGACAGGACTGGGAAGATCACCTTCATCCGGTATGTGCTGCCTAGAGGGGCCGTAATGAGGGGGATGGGATTATAGGGGGTCTCACATTGGTGGCCAATGTCCATCCATCCTATAGGGGGTCTGTCCTGAACATGTGGCCATGGGGGGGGCCTAATATTGGTGGTCAATATCCATCTGTCCTATACGTATGGCTATAGGGGCGGGTCTAACCTTGGTGGTCAATATCTATCCATCCATCCTATAGGAAGTCTGTTCTGTACATGTGGCTATAGGGGGGTCTAATATTGTTGGTCAATATCCATCCATCCTATAGGAAGTCTGTGCTGTACATGTGGCTATAGGGGGGTATAACATTGGTGGTCAATATCTATCCATCCTATAGGGCGTCCGTCCTGTACGTGTGGCTATAGGGGGGTCTAACATTGTTGGTCAATATCCATCTGTCCTATATGTGTGGCTATGGAGGGGTCTAACATTGGTGGTCAATACCTATCCATCCTATAGGAAGTCTGTGCTGTATATGTGGCTATAGGGGGGTCTAACATTGGTGGTCAGTATCCATCCTATATAGAGGTCTGTCCTGTACATGTGGCCATAAGGCTGTTTTAATCTCTGTACAAAATAATCCAGGGACATTAGGGGCTTTTTGGGTTGTTTCACCCGGGGACCTATGTTAACACGGTACCCGGGCTTTACTGTAAAGGGGATGTCACTGGTGGCCCGCCCGACCCGTAGCCCTGGTGGTCAGCTTAAAATTGGGGAACAAGGGAATAAATGTCTCGTGACGCCACCTGCAGTTGTGGTGATGCTCACCAGCGCCGCTGTCAGACCGCCGGGACGATGGTATTGCAGCTTGATGGATTAGCTCCCTGCAGGCGGAGCAGGTCCCCGGGCAGTGCTGCTACTGAACTGATCTGCGTGGTAGCAGTTGTGTTATAACTTTACGGAATAAAACACTGGAGGCTGCTGTGTCTGTACGGGTACTTTACTGGAAACCGGTGATGATGGAGTACAAGTCCACAGTTGCACAGTGTTAGCGGGTGGCTGGCCGGGTAGTCACTGAGGAGGAGAACGTCTCTTTGAGGCTCCAGAGAGAACCTTCTGCTTTCTTTCACTGTCCCGTTACTTTCCTTGCGCCTCCTTACTTCCTTGCGCTGCCCTGCACAGCTCGCTTGTCTACCAGGCCCGGCGGGTGCTATGAGGTACTCTTCTTCTCTTCTAAGGGGCTCAACCCTGTTTGGACAGGGAGTCGGGGCTATTATATTGGCTCACAACCTACCAGTGTTGGCAGCTCAGGGTTTGGCTCCTGCACCGCAACTCGGAGCCGGTTCTCCGCTGTGGACCAGGATTCCCCCGGACTGTAGAGGGTCCGGCACTGGGTCTCCTCCCTCCGTCTGGGTCGCCGTCTCTTCCAGGCGCCCTTCCTGGGGGTCCCCTTTAGGGCTTCCTCCCTGCTTTGCTCCTCAGGCTAGACTAGATCTGCCTCTTAGCTTCCCGCTTCTCCCTACACTAACTCTCCTCCCACCGGGACCGGTTACCCTCGTAACGGGTGGCCTATTGGTCCCCTAGTCTAGGTGTAGGGATGCCGGGATGGGAGCCTCAGGCCGACGTTACACTCCCCAATGACAGGAACACTGCACACTCTGTTGTGGGTGCAGTACCCCTACTGTGGCGCACTGACCAGTGGGGCGCCACAGGGTTTATTCAATGTTTCCAGTTCCACAACAATTACAATATCTCTGCCTGCTGTTTACTCCAGACCTGTGCCCTTGTCACAGCTGCGAGTTTGCTACAGTTGAGTCCAGTCTACACCATCCTCTATGAGCTCAGATTTCAGATTTGAGCCATTTTACCTGCGCTGATACATTGTAGCAAACAATCTGGTGCTCACAAACTGGACGCTGTTGTAACAAACTCTCAGCTCTGAGAATTCTGAGGTGGGGAGGGGGGTTTCCATTCACTGACAGCAAGCAGATGTTACAATGATGAGAGTTTCAGTGTGATAGAAAGTCCCAGATCTTCTCTTTATACAAAGATTCGCTTTATTTGTAGAAATCGTGACGCCCCTCGAGCTGCTTGTATCGGTGTCACAGCCTTATAATAGTATAATCATTATTCGTATAGCACCAACATATACCGCAGCACTTTCCATTCACCTGCTATAAATGATGGGTGCAGTAAATTCAGCTGATGTCCCATGTTACACAGGACGGCCCACCACAGGGGAACTTACAGGGGGGAAAGTAACAATTTGCCTTAAATTGGGGTTTTCGATCTACTATGGATTGAAATGGTCGCTGTCATTTCACTAACGTAACCTGGATCAATAGTATAAGCAAATATAAGAAAGTTTGTAACACATCCTATAGGAGAAATCTGCTTCTTTCTCCACTTTTGAGCCTTTTCTTGTCTTTTCCCTGAATTCCCATGAAAATAAATGGCATAAATCTGTCTTGGTCCAACTAGATGGACTGTGGTCTTACTGAGGGATCAGTTTACAGCTGCACATTGAAGTTTGTGGGGGAGAGAGGCAGACACACATACAAAAATGATATGTTTAATGTCACGCTGGTGCTGGATTCACAGCTGCACTGCTCAGTACTGTTCTGTATTGTAATCTATGCTGCCATGTCCATTTTTCTTTTTTAAAGTAATCACAGAGCTGAGTTCACAGCTTGAATGCTTAGTACTGCTACGTATGATCCTTCATGCTCCTACTGTTTAGTAAGTGGATTATGTCACCCTACAGATAAATTCACAGTCGTACTGCTGTACAATGTCCCCTTTTTTGCTATATATTTTTTAGTAAGCCTTTATCTTGCCTCAGCGCTGGATTCACAGCTACAATGCCCAGCAGAGGTTTTTTTTTATTATTTGTAAGCAATGTTTATTACTGCAAAAATTAGTATATTGCTGCCAAACCACATACTGTACTCTAGCTAGAATGTCCTCTAACGCACTATAGCATGTTTTTTTGAGGGTCTGTGACACGCTGTAACGTCCGTGGTTTGATAGTCCGAGACACACTATAATGTTCGTAGTTTGACGGTCCATGACACAT